>KZ652594.1:46219-65045 GCA_001010745.2 Gerris buenoi
TATTATTATTTTTTTTTAATTTGAAGAATTTTTTGAGAGTGACTAAGAACTTCTTTGCTATACATTACTACATCAGTAGTATTGCATACAATATGTATATGTATTTATAATATAATAATCATTTAATATAAGATTTCAACGGAAATATCCGTTTTCGGTGTTTTTTTTTAAGACGATTTGAGTGGTTTCTAGCTAGATGTCTGTCTATATGTCTATCAGTTTGTCTAGAGTCAGAGAGTTGAAACTTTTCATAAAAATCAGTCCTTGCACTGCCCGGAAAATCATAAATTTGTGACGTCATTTACCCATTTTACTGAATCAGTAGAAATTTCAAAAAATCGTGCAAAATCAAAACCGATTGCGCTCAAATTTTCACCAAATATATCTCTTTATAAGACAAAAATTTCCATTGAATTTTGTTTTGATATCTGCCGCCATTTTGAAAGTATTTACTTTTGAACTTTGAAACTTTAGGACTGTAATTAATTTTAGAGTTATTTTGCTGATTGAGCTGAAGTTTGCGCCTAAGATACCTTTCGGGATAGTGACTAATATGGTTTTACCTGTACTTCATATCTCTTGGGCTTTAAAAAAATGTAAGCTCATAAAAATACCTCAAGCTTTCTAAAAGAACCTCTTAAGTAGTAAGAATCTCCTATATTAATGTTGAAAAGTAGTGTCCTCATTTATTGAATACGATGTTTCTTCTGGGTGATCACTCAATCAAAATTTAATAAGAAATTTCATAATTCGATTAATAGTTCCAATTTAATTAATTAGTTAAAATAAACATTACAAATTTGTTATTTGTCACAGATATATTTACTATACCAAGGCACAGTATAAACGCTGAACCTATATTGATAAGGTTTGTAAACTAGGTTTGATAAATAAAATTCTATTTTGATTTTCCTGTAATGCATTTTTAGTTAAGTCATTTTTTTTCATTAACATTAGGCTTTATCTGATAAAGCGATTGGTTTAATTTCATGTTTGATATGTGATTTAGTTTTAAGATCTTGTCTAAAAATATTTACTCCTTGACTATAATTTTAGAATTTATTCGTCAGTGACTAGATCCTACGATTTCCAATTACTTTTTTTTTTTACGTGATACTGTAATTGGGGTTTAAGATCAACTAATATGTACAACATTTTACTTACGTTACTTACTTACTTCACGTTACGATTTCATAGATTATAAGATAAAAATTTGGTAAGAAATCTTAAGTTTCTGCCTAAGTAAATGATAGGGTTGGATCCCCTATGTCGCATTTATGTGGCAGTTTTATTAAATCCTACTATTTGTGGCCAAGTAAATATATAAAAGAGTGATGTAACCTGTAGATTCTTCCTAACCACCTAATATTGTGGTTGGACCTTTTTTATACCTGTTGTTTTAATATTTTAAATCAGAATTTAATTTGGCGCCCCCATGATGCTGACAAGCTCCCCCCTCCCCATTGCTGCGCCACTGGTTGGAACATGATATCTTATATGAGCCACCCACCGTTTTTTTTTATTTATTTTTATTGTATTTAGCACTATTAGTATTATTATTATTATTATTAGTATTAGTATTTCTGTTAAATTTAAATGGGAACTTGAATAACTTTAACTGCGTGTGAATAGCACACGGAATTTTTCATTGAATCTAATTAGAAATAAATGAATATTATTATCAATATTTTCATGTACAGCTACTACGATCTGGGAATAAGTGTAATATAATGAAGTACAAAACGACCCTTTCCGCGCTCCGTGGAAATGAAACTCAATAGAATTCTTAATTATTCACATCATGAATACTGAATGACGGGAAAAAAGAAACAAAAATATTGCTTTTACAAGTTATGCTATTATTTTTAGAATACCCGTTGCCGACTAACTGTATTATTTTTAATAAAAAACTAATTTTTATCTAGAAACAATAAGTGAATTTACATAAAGGTACGTGTTTACGTACATAACAACAGGAAATGCATAATAAATACCCTTTCTAAGCTTTTAACCCCAGATCCATTTCCAGTTTTCAGTAATATGATACATTAACTAAGATTGTACTATAATCTTTCTTCTTTTCCTGGAATATAATTTCTCTCTCGCCTGTACGATAAACTCGATTGCAGAATGTGTAAAAACCTGAATTCGATTTGCAATTTTGGGATTATACTGTATTATTAGCAAAGTTAGGTAGCATTTTATTAGGTAGGTTTTATTTTAACTATCCATAAATAACCATTGATAAATTGAAGTGTTACTTACATCACATCCTCGATGTCTGAACGATGTTTGATTGGCATGAGTGATGTTCTAAGACCACGAATTCAATACTGTAAGTAGTGAATATAGTATGTTAACTGTAAAACATCATTTTATAATATAGTGGGTATTATTAAAAAAAAGAAAATCTTGACATTATTCGGAAAATGAACTATGTACTTAACGGGACTGATTCATTTATATACTAATTAAGCTTTGGTATGTTTACTATACTGATGACATAGATTTTTCGAAACTCGTAGATTAATTTAATCTGTATCAAAACTTCAGGCTTCCCTTCTGTTTATTTTTGTAATTTTATATTAGTTATTTTTTTGCTCGTTATAGTGAGATATTAATAATGCAAACAACAATAAGTTATTGTAACAATGTTGACCTATTTAAATATAATTCCAATTAAAAAGAAGGACCAGGAGCAACCCACTTACGTAAGTTGGGAACGATGTATGTATTAAGATTGTTGACCCTTCCCCCCTCCCCAAGGAATCATTGTTCGGTTTTATTAGTTAACTATTT
Organism: Gerris buenoi; assembly: GCA_001010745.2. Classification (NCBI taxonomy): domain Eukaryota; kingdom Metazoa; phylum Arthropoda; class Insecta; order Hemiptera; family Gerridae; genus Gerris; species Gerris buenoi. The sequence continues at coordinate 49,019 of KZ652594.1, forward strand.
ATTATATCTATTTACTTATTCCTTATTATTTCCAGCCTTTTCTACTTAAACTATAGTCTTGAAGATAGGTACGTGAGTTTAAGATAACTGCAAGGATAAATGGTTTGACAGCTGTCATCTTGAAAGTGAAATGGTTCCTTTTTATCTTAATTATGTCATACCTCTTTAAAGGAAAGTTCTATTAACACTAATGTATCTATCTACGTTGAATAAACCTATTGCTGATCAAATTTAATAAGCCAAACTTTTTGAAACACTACAAATGTTCAATCTGCTCTTTTTGCTTGAGAGAGAGTATTTGGTACATTTATATATAACTTTTCCTTGTAAAACTGCCCAATCTTAAACTATATCTAAACATTTGATAAGGCGTGTAATATAAAGAGACAACTATATCTCCAATATAGCCCTCAAGGATAGTAAGTCTGCTTAACTACTCTTAAATTCAAATTAATATTTTTATTTTAACCTTTCCTAAACATTTGAATTTGGTAATAAATTATCTTTAAAGTTAATTGGCAATATAATTATGTTTACATTAGGATAGTTAGAGCAACTAGCTCTTGCCAAGGCTATCCATAACTGGCACAGATTATTTCTATACAATATTATGATTTACTTACAAATTAAAATACTTATTTATCATATTAATTTACTCACACTTCTTTAGACTGTTACTCCTCTTATAAAAACTAAAATTTAATATTCCTTTGTCCCAAAGTACATTGGACTTAACATCCCTTTGTCATAATAGTTATTTAGTCAGTCATTTATATCCTAAAAAAACATAGGGGTGTAACAATCTAAAGAAGAATCTATAATCTTATCGGTATATAAAAAAATATATAAGTATTTTAATGTGATAAAAACATCTAAACCTTTTCTTTTTAATACTTACCTACCTGCTTCATTAAAGAACTTAAACAAAACGCCATATTGCCCAAGTTCTTAATCTCAATTCGGCTTTTTTACTATTTAATTATTGTGGAGTTCCATAAGCCAGTCATTTGCTGAGTCTAGTTTTTACCTTAGACAGTACTCGCGTAGTAACGCATTATATTATTATCTTGACCACTATTTTCTGCTAATTCAGCGGTTTATTTGGCTGAGCCGGCCATACAACGAACTTGCAGTGTCAGTAAAAATGTTTTCTTCTTCATACGATTTTATACTAAAATAAAATACAATTTTTATGTTAGAAAAACAATACCTGTACTTCATATCTCTTGGGCTTTAAAAAAATGTAAGCTCATAAAAATACCTCAAGCTTTCTAAAAGAACCTCTTAAGTAGTAAGAATCTCCTATATTAATGTTGAAAAGTAGTGTCCTCATTTATTGAATACGATGTTTCTTCTGGGTGATCACTCAATCAAAATTTAANAAATCTATAAACTGAAAAGAAAATAGTGATTAAAAAAGGAAAAAAAGAGTAAGAACTATTATTTGTGTTCAACTATTTTTACTCAATAAAAGTATCTTGATGATATTTGTGTGCAACTATTTTTACTTAATAGAAGTATCTAGATGTGAACCAAGTGCAATTGTTTTTGCGCCTCAAATTAGAAGGCGGATTTATAGATCGATCTAAAACTTATCTATGATTTCATTTGGTAAAGCGGGGGTAATGTGGGAGGAAGTATGACATGTCAATAAATTAATTTATAGAGAGACATTGCATTAGATGGGAGAGGCTTCCACCTGGATTGGTGTCACTGTATTCAATATAATTTAATGGGTTTCCAAGATTTATTACACCCACACACTCTGCAATCATAAAGTGAAGAGATTCAAATCTAGTAGAAAACTTTGAGAAAGATATCTGCAGAATATTTCAGACCTATTACAACACAATGCTACTGATCTATCCAAGCAATACTATTACTATATCCTCTATTATTTTAAATTTTATTGGTCTTATAATATTCACATATTATGAATACGATTATTAATTCAAATGAATTAAAGAGGAATCGTTCATGAGCTTAGAAAAGGATTTCCTCGGTAATTACAGTTTAACTTCTTCTTCTTCTTCTTTTTTTTTTTTTTTTTAATGAGATCGGTCCGGCCCGGCCCTAAATAGGAGATCAATCAAGTGCTGATCAATCCAATCAGTATTTGAAAATAAGTAGGATTCATGTAAACTGCTTATTTCATGCAAAAAAATCGGTCCGAGACAATGCAGACAAACTTTCTCAAACACGAGTTCATTGTTACTTTGCCCAATGTCTCCATTTATTAGTTTTCGATGGTACATTTAATTAATATTAAACATTTCATCAACATTTATCACAATAATAACTTCTCCTTGGCGGGGAATCGAACCCGGACCCTCTCCGTTGGCGTTTTAAGCTATTTTCTCAAGAACTTGATTGTTTCCTGGGAAAACTGCTTATATCATATGTTCGTATTTAATTGTACTACATTTTAGAATTTTTTAATCAAAATCGTCGGAACCGTTTTCGAGAAAATGTTTTTTTCACGTTTTTTGGGGTATCGCCCCCACATTTGGGATTAAAATTAATTTCGCCTCTGAGTATGATTTTTCTAAACATAAATACCAAATTTAGTCAAAATCGGTCCTGTGGTTTAGGCTCCAGGTGTCTGCACAGACAGACCTTTTTTTGAACAAGAACAACAAACTACTTTTTTGGACTCAGGGGACCTCAAAACGTGTAAATCCATCAAAATCTCAAAATCGAATTTTTGCGCCATGACAATACTTTCTCTTTATATGAGAAAGTAAAAAACTACAACAAACAATTTCCTATGCTGTGACCACACGGATAATGCTCTAAGACAAGTGCTTTGGGACATTATAGTTGATCCAATTCAAAGCTGTTATTCAATATTCAAGCATTTTCCGAGAATCTAATTAATTTTCACCGAAAATTGACGTTGGTAGTTGTTAAGTTTTAGCTTTAAATTTAGGGGGAGTAAGAGGTCCTCAAATAATACGATAAACCATAAAATAATTACTTAACTAAAAAATATAAAGGTCTAATCTTACCGACAAAATTATATACATAGCTCTTCCAGTAAACAAAATGCAATGATAAATGACTTTATGACTGTCTACCTTATTCCAATTTCAGGATGACGCCTTCCTCGTTTACCAGTGTAACGGCACTGGCTGTAGTTAGTGTCAATGTTAAGAAAAATAATAATAATCTGGTTTGTTACGGAGTTTTACTCGTATGTTTATTAGTGTCTTAAAAAGTTAAAATTATAACCAAACATGGCCTGTTATAATTTATTGTAAAAACAAGCTTTGGAATGCCGAAAAATAGATCATCTTACTTTATTTCGGAAACTTGAAAAGATTGAACACGTTAATAATGATTCCACTAGAAATTTCCGGTTACGTGATACGGATTAGTCGAACTTGAGGTAAGAACAGACCGCATTGTGATATAGGATACTCGCCGCACTGTCTTCATTACTTAAGCGGTTAATGTTAACGTACTAACGTACTAGATTACAACTGACCATTAAGAAAAATCTGCCTACTACTCAGTCTACGGTGTTTAATAAACGATAAATTACCATAAAAACTTCAAGAAAGCTAAAATGTAAACCTTTTAAGTTATTATTATAGAATACGTAGTAGGTATTTCACCATCGGATTCATACAAATTTTAAAATTTTTGGGTGAAGACTGAGGTAGTTTAGAGAGTTTGTCACGTAACTATTTTTAGCATCTACTAACTTGAAAGTAATTATTCTGGAATAATAGGAATGATTAATATGTTGTTGTGACAAGAAAACGCGATTGTCCATTGTCCATCATGCTCTATGAGTTTTCGAAACGAGGGTGCGTTTTAATTTTCACCATTCAATCATTTCCGTGAATTTGTTCTTCCATTTCGACTATTTATTGTGCAAGCTACTCTTAGTACATTTCCATTGATTATAATTACTCGAATTTTCCAAGTTGCCGTGTGGAACAATATTACTTATTGCCGAATCGGGATTCTTCCGATTCCGATCACTTGTTACTGGATTGTCATCGTGCCAGTAAGAATTATATTCTTGGCGTGTGGCGTGAAATGTTAAGAGTATGTTAAATAACCTATATTCTTTAACCAACTACAGCCCCTCATCAATTACTCTTTAAAACAAAATGAGATAAATGGTTTTTAAGTTATCGTACATAACTAAATAACGTAGATAACGCATGTTTGCAATAAATATCTAAATAGTTTTAATAGGCGCCGAAAAAGCCCAAATTAAAATTGTTGTAGGTAGTACTCATACGGCGAACTTCATACGGCGAAATACATACCTAAGAGCGATATAGCAGCTTTTTGTGAATTTTTTTAGAAGCCTAAATCAGATTTAGTTATGTAATTGAAATTATAATTATAATATTGTCTATGTTCTTTATAAATATTTTATATCTTTTATATAATTAAGTATATATTTTTCCTTTAAGTTTAGTAAATCATAAAGAGAGTAAAACAAAAGTTAAAAAGGTGGAATATTCCGAATAAACGATTCGCTAATTTGTTGACATTATTGATTCGAATCAAATCTATAAACTGAAAAGAAAATAGTGATTAAAAAAGGAAAAAAAGAGTAAGAACTATTATTTGTGTTCAACTATTTTTACTCAATAAAAGTATCTTGATGATATTTGTGTGCAACTATTTTTACTTAATAGAAGTATCTAGATGTGAACCAAGTGCAATTGTTTTTGCGCCTCAAATTAGAAGGCGGATTTATAGATCGATCTAAAACTTATCTATGATTTCATTTGGTAAAGCGGGGGTAATGTGGGAGGAAGTATGACATGTCAATAAATTAATTTATAGAGAGACATTGCATTAGATGGGAGAGGCTTCCACCTGGATTGGTGTCACTGTATTCAATATAATTTAATGGGTTTCCAAGATTTATTACACCCACACACTCTGCAATCATAAAGTGAAGAGATTCAAATCTAGTAGAAAACTTTGAGAAAGATATGATGGTTTTTTTGATACTTCTTTAGATTGTTACTCCCCTCTTCTTTTTTAGAATATAAATGACTTTGACTTCACAAATATTAAGACAAATGGATGTTTAGTCCAATGTACTTTGGGACAAAAGAATATCACCCTTCAACTTTAGTAAGGGCAATAACAGTCTGAAGAAGAGCACTCCGTAGACCTTATTTAGATTGTTACTCCTCTCTTTTTATAAGGGGAGTAACAACCTAAAGAAGTGCCGGTTTTTTGTTAGAAAAAAATAGGAAAAGTCGGGTTAAGAAGTGTAAAAATTGTAAGGTAATGCTGTCGGTGTGATTAGACGTAACACAATCCAATGGAATTCCACGGCTCTGCTCTGTTCTGCGGTTTCAGTTCGATCTCTGATGGACCGGGCACCTTGCTCCCTGACATCACTTCTCTACACGCTGTAGAAATTCAATAAATACTCTCTATTTAAAATAAACAGCTGACTCGGTGCAAACAAACAAAGCAAACTGTTAGTAACCTTGAATCAACATTTTTTCTCCCTTATTTAAGCATTACTCGTATTCTAAATTCAAATATATTTTACTTTAGGTTCTAATAGAAGTAAATATTCCTTATGCATTTTGCGTTTAAAATTATTTCTCCAACGAAATTGTCACAAAAAAAGTATATATTGGGTGTTTAAATATCTTCAAACAATGCAGAACTCGAATCTCTTGTCAATCTCTTTCCTTTTGAAGAAAATTGGAAAATATACTCTGCCAATTAGTGTGGCACATAGTTTTATTAGTGTGGCACATAATTTTATTTTTTAATTTAAATTTTTATTTGGCAGTAGCTACAAACAATATTTTCATCGCCATCTTCAGTCCCTGCGCAAGAACCATATGTCCATTCTTTACAAATTCAAATAACAGCATAGGGTGTACCGCATTCCTTTACGGTCCTCTGTGCCCCAAGCCACATGTCATTAAAAAACATTTTATGACAGGATACACGACAAACTTAAACAAATGAAAACCATTTACATTATAAATATAAGACCCAAGTTTATCAGATACAGTTAATTTGTTTAAAAATTCTGTATGAAATTAATGTTACATTTAATTATATATAACGTAAATATTAGATCACTTTCCTTGAAAATTGAAAAAAAGTGTATAAAAATTGATCCAACTTAGTTAACTCTGCCAGTGATTGCTCAGGTCTGGAAACAAACTAACTCAAATAGATCATACAGATTTCCGGTTGGCAGCGCCACTATACAATAAAAAAACTCAGTGGACCTCTGTGCCCCGGAGGTCCTCTGTTCCCCGGTATCCCCTAAATAAAAATAGTCTGCCAATTGGTGAGCACATAGCTTCCTCGCATTCTATCTACGTACTTTATTAATTTTATGCGTTTACTTGTCATTATTGTTTAATTGGTTTAATTGTTTCCCCCGTTTTTTTAATCTGTCAAAATTGTTTTGATTATTTACACGAATTAAATATCAATTTAGCAAAAGTTAAAGGGCGCTGAGGGTTCAAATTAATCTGGGGCTATCTGCATATTACTTTCGATAAACTATACAAATTTCATTCAAATCAGATTACGTACTTTTGAAGCTATAGGTGTAAATAAATGTATGTTTGTGCGCATGTGGAAGAAGAACTAACAGGCGCAGAAGGTTGAAACTTATATGGGACCAACAATGGGCTAATTATGACCTACCACCCAAATTTCATTAAAATTAGATGTGTAGATTTTAAGATATGGTGGTTCGCAAAAATTGAACGACAGACCGACAGACTGACAGACCGATAGACAGACACGGAACCAAAAATGATGTCTGAAATGGATTTCTGTAATGGAATTTTTGAAATCGGAGACCTAACATTTTTTCGTCAACAATCTATTGATTTTGAAAATCAATAGATCTGAATTATATCTATTGATCTGAATCTAGTGATATGAAAAATACTCTGCCAATTAATGTGGCACATAGCTTCCTTGCAAACAAAAGACCAAATTAAGAAAAATACCATAAATATCAAAAAGTTGGAACAGCGTGGCACTGTTCAAGTAAATATTTAATAAAGTCAGAGAAATTTAAACATTTGTTGAAGAAACAAAGCCTCCAACAAGCACCAAAAGTTAGCGCATCTATAATTTATTTAATAAACAAACATAAAACTGTAACCAAATCGTAGAAACCTCTGTATAAACAGGCTTTTTTTATTTACCCCTTCCCCCTCAAAACTAAAAATAACACAAAATAGAATATAACAAAAAATTATCTACGATGCAAGAGCTTTTTAACGATATACATCACACTATAAAAGATTAACTTTAACATTTGTACCCCTGTACTCCAAAATTATATTTGTAAAAAGCAACCAATACAAAAGGGCATTTAACTAATAAATACATATAAATAAGAAACCAGGTATCAAAAAAGTATTCAAACCCTTTAACCTACAACAAAATTATAAATCGGTACAAAAGTACATGCACAACATTTTTAAAAATCAACAAATAAAATAGCTTTAATGTACATATCAAGGCCTTTAAAATGATATACGACACAATATTAAAAACAAAAAAAAGTGGTCACGTGACACGGCGCACGGGAAAAAGTGCACTGTCATGTTCTCAGCTAGTAGGATGAACTAATGAAATAAAATATACTCAATTTAAAGAACATTAGTGTGAGATTCAATGGCCTCAAAATTGTTTTGATTATTTACACGAATTAAATATCAATTTAGCAAAAGTTAAAGAGCGCTGAGGGTTCAAATTAATCTGGGGCTATCTGCATATTACTTTCGATAAACTATACAAATTTCATTCAAATCAGATTACGTACTTTTGAAGCTATAGGTGTAAATAAATGTATGTTTGTGCGCATGTGGAAGAAGAACTAACAGGCGCAGAAGGTTGAAACTTATATGGGACCAACAATGGGCTAATTATGACCTACCACCCAAATTTCATTAAAATTGGACGTGTAGTTTTTAAGATATGGTAGTTCGCAAAAATTTGTGACAGACCGACAGACCGACAGACAGACACGGAACCAAAAATGTTCCCTGATGTCTGAAACGGATTTCTGTCTTGGAATTTTTGAAATCGGAGACCTAAACCTTTTTTCGTTCTTCAGAACGATCACATAGCTTCGGTTACCTTCGGTAAGCTCGGAAGCAAAATCAATAGATTTTGCTACAAAAATTCCAAGACAGAAATCCGTTTCAGACATCAGGGATCATTTTTGGTTCCGTGTCTGTCTGTCGGTCTGTCGTTCAATTTTTGCGAACCGCCATATCTTAAACTACACGTCCAACTTTAATGAAATTTGGGTGGTAGGTCATAATTAGCCCATTGTTGGTCCCATATTAGTTTCAACCTTTTACGCTAACTTTTTTCTCTGCAAAAACATACATTTATTTATACCTATAGCTTCAAAAGTACTTATCAGATTTAAATGAAATGTTTATAGTTTATCGAAAGTAACCGTGCAGATAGCCCCAGATCAATATGAACCGTCAGCGCTCTTTAACTTTTGCTAAATAGATACTTTAATTCGAGTAAAACATCAAAACAATTTTGACAGATTAAAAAAAACACGGGGGAAACAATTAAACAAATTAGATTTTAGGCTAGAATAGAAATTAGAAATTAGGCTTGCAAAAACCAATAAAGTACGTAGGTAGGACGCAAGGAAGCTATGTGCCACACCAATTGGCAGTCTATTTACTTATATTTTTATCCATTTTTTAGTTGTATAACAAATTTTTTAAGACTTATTTCTGATTTTGACTGGCGTTATTTTACCAGGATTACAATTTATATTTGCCCAATTTTTTAATATTTTCCCTCCCCTCCTAGAAAGGGATTAGTTGCCTTTCCTTTAAATAAATTTTAATCTTGTAGAGTCTAGAGTTATGTTAAGTTTTTCTTCTCCGGTCTTGCCCAGGTACTGGACCGCTTTGTATTTCGTTTGAAAATGTTTGTTGAAAATGTTGTTAGGACCAAACAGCTTTGTTCGATTTTCTTTAAATTTGGCATGGATGTTCTTTGAAGTCATAAAAAATAACGTATGAGTTTTATATTTAACAAATTTCATTTTTTTTTTAAATTATACACATATAATAAAAAAATTGTTTATTTTGAAATTTGGCATGCATATTCCTCGAAGTTTGAAAAATAAATATGTATAGTTGTTTTTTTTATATATATATATTTTCTTTATTAAAAGTTTACACTCTTTTTTTTTAAAAAAAAGTGTTTTCTTGAAATTTGGAATAGATGTTCCTTTAAGACATTAAAATCGATTTATATTATTTATTTGCTAAAAAAGATGTTTAGAACTAGCATAAAAATAACCTTCTTAGCAAGGAATCGAACCCGGCCTTTCACCGTCGATGTAGAGTTAAGAGGCCGGCATCCTCCGGGCTGCGCGCGCAACACATTATTTATTATTTTTACAATGCACATTGCCATTTTGCTTTTTTAATTGCTTACTGTTCACTACCTACAAGTCTCTTTTGTCTTTCGCCGACAAGAATATGTATGCATACTTCATAATAGTTAAGATTATTTGTTATTGTATAGTCTTTCTGCGTATTTATCTTTTTTTACTTCCACTTGCCTCTAAATATTGTTACCTAAATTGCCTTAACTCCTGACTACCTAGCAAACTGAAACTTGCACAGATTATTTATTTATATTCAGTTAATAGTTAATTAATTAATTAATTAACTATTTATTGATAAGTTAATCATTTTGTTGGTTTTTCATTTGTCTCCTAATCTTGTAAACTAAATATAACCAATTCCCCGACTATNATACTGATGTTTTATGCCTCATTCAGAAACTGGCTAAGTGTTAAGGCATGAAAAAATCAGACTTGCTTATGAAAGTAGGAGTGTTATTTATTTATTTTTTTTTTTTATATATATATATTTTCTTTATTAAAAGTTTACACTCTTTTTTTTTAAAAAAAAGTGTTTTCTTGAAATTTGGAATAGATGTTCCTTTAAGACATTAAAATCGATTTATATTATTTATTTGCTAAAAAAGATGTTTAGAACTAGCATAAAAATAACCTTCTTAGCAAGGAATCGAACCCGGCCTTTCACCGTCGATGTAGAGTTAAGAGGCCGGCATCCTCCGGGCTGCGCGCGCAACACATTATTTATTATTTTTACAATGCACATTGCCATTTTGCTTTTTTAATTGCTTACTGTTCACTACCTACAAGTCTCTTTTGTCTTTCGCCGACAAGAATATGTATGCATACTTCATAATAGTTAAGATTATTTGTTATTGTATAGTCTTTCTGCGTATTTATCTTTTTTTACTTCCACTTGCCTCTAAATATTGTTACCTAAATTGCCTTAACTCCTGACTACCTAGCAAACTGAAACTTGCACAGATTATTTATTTATATTCAGTTAATAGTTAATTAATTAATTAATTAACTATTTATTGATAAGTTAATCATTTTGTTGGTTTTTCATTTGTCTCCTAATCTTGTAAACTAAATATAACCAATTCCCCGACTATTTAGAAAACCAAAACTTTCACTATTTATTTAATACTGGCTACAATACAATAAACAGTAATTAGTTAATTCAGTCATAGTTAACTATTAATTTAATTAGTTAGTCAAATTGTTAACTATTAAATAATTATTAATCAATTCGTTTGTTTTCTGTTTGTCTTTAAATTTTATGGCCTAAATTTGACTCAATTCCGAATTTGGCAGGAATTATCCTTGAAGTCATTACAAGCGACGTATATAAAGGATTTTTCATTTTTGGACGTCACGAGGTCTACTGTTCACAGAACCACTAGTTCTATTAACGCAAGTTATAACTTCTCAGTCTTGCTTCTATTAGGACTACGGATTTTTTTTATTTAAGGAAAATTATTATTATTATTAATGACAAATTTTATTTATTTCACCACTCGTATTAGTCGCCTATTGTGTGTTGTCTATATAAGCTATTATTGTAATTTTATAATACGTAATACCTGCAATATATATATATTGTTTATATAAACGAGGTATAATTTTATTTTTTTATTTTATATTTTTTCTTTTTCTGCTGTTATTATTTGAAGAATAATCGATAATCATAAGATTTGTTCCAACCACACTTCAAACTGGTTTGGAACTGTCCGACGCATGCGCATCGGACCACATTTGAACGTTTTTTGCTAATGCACATGCGTCGTACAGTTTGAAACTAGTTTGAGGTGTGGTTGGAACAAACCTATAATAATTGATATGAATTATGTTTTTAATAGTTGACATAGAAACATTTCTTTTTTCGATTCTATGGAGCTATATTTATAAAAGATTATTATCTGTTTAAAATTAATTTATATTTAATAGTAGTTATTATTCAATGTAGTTGATACTATTAAGGTAATTAATATTTCACTAAAGGATAGTATAAAGATATTATCTAGCGTATACTTGAACATGTCTGAATGAACCCTTGGGGTATATTTAGAACTTGGCAAAACATGAAAAATCAGCTACACATTGAGTAATTCGTTTTTTATTATTATAATTTGTATATATTTTTATCTTTTCCTGATAGCGATCGCTCGGAATTCTCTAAATAACACATTCATAAGATTTATTTTGTATATAATTATTTCGAACAATTGTTGATTTTGCATTCGAAGAACATGCTTAAAGTTTTCCCATAAAAAACAACCAGTTTTATTAAGCTACTACTTTTTTTTTAATAATAATAGTGATAAGGGAGGGGGGNTGTTGATTTTGCATTCGAAGAACATGCTTAAAGTTTTCCCATAAAAAACAACCAGTTTTATTAAGCTACTACTTTTTTTTTAATAATAATAGTGATAAGGGGGGGGGGGGGGGGTTAAAACAGGAGATTTTTAGCCTGGGGATATTCTGGGCTATCAGTTTGAGTCTGGCGGCCTTTTATTTTAAAATTATTATAACTACCTTCAAGCCAGATAGATATAAAAAGAAATTCAGCCTTGATTCATCCAGAGATATAATTTAAAATCCAAGCAATATTTTTCATTTAGCACTCATTTAAATGTCACTTTTATTATTATTTATACGATAGTGAACCTTGTAAAAGATAAGTGTTACATGCCTACAGGAGTTTCTTCCCTTATGTTTACTAAAACTATCACTATTTCTTAGATAAAAAAGTGATGGATTTTATGATTACTGTTTAGCTTTTATTAAACAAGCAAGAAAGACTAGAGTAACATATTTTCACCAAAAATTGTTAAAGGGAAATATTTTAACTATGTTCTTGACCATTTTTTTTTTTTTTTTTTTNTTTTTTTTTTTTTTTTTTTTTTTTTTTTTTTTTTTTTTTTTTTTTTAAATTGTGAGACATTCTATTATATAGAATAACAGATATGTAGTTTTTTCGAAAATTGAAATTGAACCATTCTTTACATATGAAATTAGAAATGTCATTAAATAACTAAATATCCATTCAGCTTTAATGTATAACTTAATACTACCAGAGAAGAGTATCTACAAAAAACCTAACCGTGAAAAAAGGGCCAAGTTCCGAACCCTCTCCCAAAATAGTCAGCCTATGAAAGTAGTGATATCTTTTTTCTGGCCAAGTCTGTTCTTTTTTAGTATATAATCTCACTTCACTCCTACTTTCATGAGCAAGACTGACGCATTATTTTTATTGCTTAACACTTGGCCAGTTTATAAATGAGGCATTAAACAAATTTGATGATTTTTTTTTTCTGGGGGGGTCCTGGACTTTTTCCTTTTCTTCTGAATTCTCTCCTTTTTATTACCCACGTAAGTCTTATGTGATTTCACATGATACTGATGTTTTATGCCTCATTCAGAAACTGGCTAAGTGTTAAGGCATGAAAAAATCAGACTTGCTTATGAAAGTAGGAGTGTTATTTATTTATTTATTTTTTTTTATATATCATTCCTTTTTACGAGGTACAGGATGGATTTAAAATTTGTAAATATTGAAAAATTTCAGTCTCAGTTCAACTCAACTGTACAGTTAAACTGAGACGAATAAAATTTCATTTTTTTTTAACTGAAAGGTTCAACTAATTGTTGCGGGTGTGGGGGTTCAACTGTACAGTTCTCAGTTCCATTTGTGAAATCTAACGGGTTTCCGCTTAATTCTTTTAATAAGCTGATGTCCGAAGCGAAGACTGACTTCACCTTTGTTACCACTTCTTGCACCCCTGTTTAAACTTTTTTAAGCGTAAAATTTCAAAAAGTAAACCGACAGCGGCGAAATCGTTCTGTGCCTTCGAATCCATTATTTTACAAACTAAAGGATTGAACTGTAGTAGTAGTAGTGTGTGCTTCTCCACTGTATGGTTTCAACTGACAATTTTTACTGTTAAGTTCAAACTCTACGTGTGTGGCCGGCCTTAGTTTCTAAAGGTGCTCGTCACGAGGACTAAATCAACCACGGTAATACTGCTACTATATTTAGCACTGTAACTTTTTCTGGTAATATTATGATCTTTCTTTAGTTATCCAATTGTTATTCGTTGTTGTTGTTGTTGTTGTTTTTGTTAAATGGGTTTATCTATCGGTTTTTGCGCATTTAATAGAACTGAAAGGGGCTTGAAGAATGGTTGGCTATATAAGTAAGTTTATAAAATCCTTATAAATTATTACAAGCTTAACATTTACATCCCAGTTATGGGTTGAAGTTGAAAAATGGAAATTTATACATTGGGACAATAATACTTGTTTTAAAATGCTGTATAATTAGCAAATTATTTTTAATTTTTTAATTTCTGTATGTGGAAAGAAATCTGTGAGCAGCTTAAACTACAGCTCGGTTATCTTTAGGCGATTTTTCTTGTTGATTGTTAATGGTTTATCGGGACATCGCTCTAAGGTACGACGGCCAGTGAGATAATTAGATACAAAATGTGTTGGGACAGGTTGTTAGTAATAGGGGACGCCCCGAGGATATAAAGACACTCCACAACATGCTAATTATTAATTGGTCAGTGGCCTCTGAGTAGAGGCATTGTGCCCGGGCTAGGAGGGCCATTGTCTGGCGGCAAGGCGAATCCGATCCCAACGGTATCGCTCTAAGATGAGCACGCGTCAGTAGAATAGTGGTACACAATCGACTTGATGCCATTGTTTCCTAATCCGACACACTCAAGAAAACACTAATGAGGAAGTAGTGAAAACTGTATGGTTACACTTACGTTTAATTCTTTAATACATATAGTAATGTAGTTAAAATACAATACATTAATAATTATATTGCATATAACTTTTTAATTTCATGTGTTACGATAACCAAAATCAACCTTAATTTTGCTTCCGAGCTTACCGAAGGTAACGGAAGCTATGTGATCGTTCTGTAGAACGAAACATTTTTAGGTCTCCGATTTCAAAAATTCCAAGACAGAAATCCGTTTCAGACATCAGAGATCATTTTTGGTTCCGTGTCTGTCTGTCGGTCTGTCGGTCGGCAATTTTGGCAGATTAAAAAAAACGGGGGAAACAATTAAACCAATCAGACAATAATGGCTTGCAAAAACCAATAAAGTACGTAGGTAGGGTGCGAGGAAGCTATGTGCCACACCAATTGGCAGTCTATTTTCAAAAGTTATCAATTTAGCAAAAGTTAAAGAGCGCAAACGATTCAGATTAACCTGGGGCTATCTGCGGGTTACTTTCGATTAACTATAAAAGTTTCATACAAATCGGAAAAGTACTTTTGAAGCTGTAGGTGTAAATAAATGTATATTTGTGCGCATGTGGAATAGAAACAAGTTGACGCAAAAGGTTGAAAATTATAGCTACCATCCAGATTTACCATCCAAATTTCATTAAAATCTGACGTGAAGTTTTTAAGATATGTTGGTTCGCAAAAATTGTTCTGTCGCTCAATTTTTGCGAGTAACCAAAAATTCCCCCCCCCCAAAAAAAGACACGTAACCAAAAATTTTCCCTGATGTCTGAATCTGTCTTGGAATTTTTTAAATCTAAAGGCGCCCACACACTTACAGTTTAACTGCAGGCCGTTATCTTATGCGATTATCGTAAGGCCAAAATCTCAGACCACCACACATTAACAGTCCACTGCCTGCAGGCAATCGTAAAGAACTACAGATATGTGCCTGTATGCGCCACACACTGTGCGATGAGCGCCTGCAGGCCGAGATCTGACGATTTTTAACTGCAGTCCCACGGAGGGAAATAAACAAAATAAAAACGATTCACTCTACACGACTGCAGGCCAACTGGAGACTTGGTCCTTGAGGCCCTTCCATCCGATCCTCGCCTCTACCCTCCACACACCTACAGTTCACCTCCGACTGCAGTCCGTCATGTTAAGAAAAACTGACGATTGTGTGGCCAAGCTCCGTGGGCTGTCAGATCATTATCTTCAGTTAAACTGTAAGTGTGTGGGCCCCTTTAAGACTTAAAAATTATTCATTCATCAGAAATATCACAAAGCCTCCTTCACCTTCGGTGAGATCGGAAGCGAATAAACATCAATAAATAAACAGTAATTTATTGCCAATATAAACAAATTAATATATTAAATAATATGTAATACATTATAACACGTAAACTTGTTAACTAAACATAATTTAAATTAGTTACTACATCTATTTGCATAATTAATGGTTGTTTGTTTATATGCTCAGTTGAGTGTGCACAAATTTGTGCCTTATTAACAAGTAAGGTAAAATAATAAAATAAATGCGCGTAAAATAATAGTACATTACGCGTCTAGTGCGGAAAGTAGAATTTTGGATCCAAGTGGAGAGTTTGCACCCGAGCAATAGCGAGGGTAGTAAAACCACACGAGCAAAGCAAAATGCAGTTTCCGCACGATTGTTATATTTTAATAATAAATACAGAAAACAAACAAAAAAAAAATAAAAAAATCGGGTACGGGGTACCTCGGAACTTTTCCTCACTTCAGAGGCCACTAAAGTGGCCTCTCCTGCTGCTTCGCAGCAGGAGGAAGCAGCATTAGACTGATTTATTATCATTCTTAAAAAAAAACAACTTATTTTTAATAACTAAATTTTATTTAATTGTTTAAAGTTT
>KZ652594.1:101218-112156 GCA_001010745.2 Gerris buenoi
GGGGGGGGGGGGGGGGGGAGAGAGTTTATTTAAAGGGAAGTTTGTTTTCATGCAACCGTGCATATATGCTGGGGGCAACCAGGCCACCTAACTTAAAAATTTCAAATTGGAGGGTATATTTTTATTAAGGTGATTTGGATTCTACGTCTACGGTTAAAAATTAAAATGTTTTACTTTAAACTTTTTTTATTTATCTCCAATATTTTACCTCATATATGGGGAAAAGTATAAAAATTATTGATTTCAGCGCCTGGAGGTAAAATGGGTGGTTGCCCCTTGTACACGTGGGATGACTACATACTTCCCTATACACCAAGTGAGTCTCTTATCAAAATTTGCAAATATAACATTTTTTCACGAGATAATTAAATAATTATATAGTCCAGTCATTTTAGGTTGTCTGTTCCAAAAAAATAGATCCATTTTTTTTTTTCTTTGATCGCTTCATTTTGACCTTCTGAACAAAATATCCAAAATCGGTAACGAGATCGTTGTCGCGTTAAAAGTTATTTAAGGGCAAAGGTCAACAAATTCGGTTATTTGTGAATAGCTCGTTTCCAATGGCTCGGACACCAATCTAGGTGGTTATAAAACTTAAAGATCACAAAATTTCCCACAGAAAAGGTTCTATTCATTTATTACGTACAATGGACGGTTTACGGATTATAGGGCGAAGAATATCTATGAATATTTAATATCCGTCGCCGTATCACTTTTTACGTATTTTTTGTGAATATCTCGTTTTCTCTGGCTCGGAGACAAATTTATGATCAGGTCAAAAATAAGAAAATAAAATTCCTCACAAAAATTGGCTTTTCCTCGAGGCAGCTCCACAGTGTGGACGTTTACGTTTAGTCCAGTCAAATTAGCTCAAAATGGCGTCGTATCTTGCATTAAATCATGTAGTTCCAATTTTCAGTTTTCGGCGTTTATCTCGAAAGCGGTACGTCACACAGAAAATGTTATTCTATTCAAAATTAAAGCTGATGAAATTTCAAACAAAAATGTACGTATCCATTTTTTTCCTACGGCCAACTGTTTTGGATTTCAAAAATAAACATTTATTCACATTTTATTGTTTACATATTTTATTTGAATTATGTTGATATTTGAATGATGTTGTTAATAATTTAGTGAGGATATAAAAATTGTTTTGGGGCTATTAGCTGCCGAAGGGTGTGGGCAGCTAGAGCCTGCAGCTTATTAAGTTGTAAAGGGGGGGAGTCAGTGCCATAGCGCTCAATGTGACTTTTTCCAGGTTTTTGCTCATATCTCCTAAAAAACATTATATTCACATTTTTTAAAATATAAATTTATTACTACACTTCGGCAGCTTATAGCCTTAAAAAAATTGGTCTATCCTCATGAAAGGGATATGTTATTATTAAATTTAATTTTTTAAAATACTGATTTTTGTCGACCCTATAGCTCCAAAACTGTTGGTCGTAGGGAAAACATGCATTCAAACATTTTTGTTTGAAATTTTATCAGCTTCAATTTTCAATAAAAAAAATTTCCCCTAAGAGCAATAGTTTTGGAGATATGAGCAAAAACCTGGAAAAAGTCACATTTGAGTGCTATGGCACTGACTCCCCCCCTTTACAACTTAAGAAGCTGTAGGCTCTAGCTGCCTACACCCTTCGGCAGCTAATAGCCCCAAAACAATTTTTATATCTTCACTAAATTATTAAAACATCATTCAAATATTAACATAATTCAAATAAAATATGTAAACAATAAAATGTGAATAAATGTTTATTTTTAAAAATACTGTTTTTTGTCGACTCTAAAGCTCCAAAACTGTTCCAAAAAAATGCATACGTACATTTTTGTTTGAAATTTTATCAGCTTTAATTTTGAATAGAATAACATTTTCTGTTCGACGTACCGTTTTCGAGATAAACGCCGAAAACTGAAAAATGTGGGGGGCCCCGGAAATCTGGAGGCTCCTGGAAGAGAAATAGAGGGGCCCCCACTAAAAGTTTGCGGGGAGGCCCCCAATATCCTACCACCGCCACTGTTTCTAGGGTTTTATATTTTACAAAGGTTATTGTTACTGCGACAAGCGTAATGGAGAAACATGTTTTGATGTGTAACGAACTTGTCAAAATCATGCACAATCAATCACATCGCAATGCAGTCCTTCACGAAAAAAAAAGAAAATTTGATTCAAAATTGTTTTGTACCATACCAGGCAGCGATGAGGTTGCGAGGAAGAAAAAAAAACAACAGAAAAAAAAATGAGGCATTTGTACCTAATGCAAGTTCATCTACATTCAAAGACACCGTTATCAAAGCAGAAGATGCAATTTTCAATTAATTTAGCTTGCAATATTGCATAGGTAGAACCATAATCTCCTTGCAAATCCTTTAGCTCCGCCAACGTAAATTGACAATCGTCGTTATTTTCTAAGTAAGAGAAAACTTTGTTAATGTTCGTGGAAAATTTTTTCATTCTTAGGTTTGCCCATTTTACCTCCTGGTGCAGGTTTTAAGAAACGCGTGACACAGGTTTTGTAGTAGATTATTTTTGCAGCAACAAAATCAAACTCGAAGTTAACACGATTTTTCACTATCTTCCCGTAATGATCACCACGTGCGCCTGCTGCTTCGATCACAGTGTATCATTTGTTTCTTCCTTTCAACCTGGTACGGTACAAAACAATCACACATTTTTAAAGCGAATATTCTTTTTTTTTCGTGAAGGACTGCATTGCGATGTAATAAGACTCTTCGACTTCTCACACTCGACATGCACTGTTACAGCGTTAACACTAGTTAAATGCCCTATATGTTCATCACCTCTTTTAAAACTTTTTTCCTTCTTTATTTTGCATACCGCGGTCCACAGTCACTGTGAGACCGATTTTGACAAGTTCGTTACCCATCAAAAAATGTTTTTCCATTACGCTTGTCGCAGTAACAATAACCTTTGTAAAATATAAAACCCTAGAAAAAGTGGCGGTGGTAAGATATTGGGGGCCTCCCCGCAAACTTAGTAGGGCCCCTCTATTTCCCTTCCAGGAGCCCCCAGATCCCTGGGGCCCTCCACGCCGCAGGCCCTGCGGGCCCGTAATTGCCGCCACTGCCTAGAAACTATGTTAAATTATGTCAACACAAACTTGAAATGTCACTCACAGGTATAGAATAACGTCCCTACCGTGGAGCTGCCTCGAGGAAAAGCCAAACTTATTGGTCGTTGATACGCATTTTGCAGAAACTTCGAAGCACTTTATTACATAAACGGTTCGTTGTAAGTAAAAAATGAACATAACAATTCTTGTGAGGAATTTTATATTCTTCATTTTTGACCTGATCATAAATTTGTCTCCGAGCCAGAGGAGGAAACGAGATATTCACAAAAATACGAAAAAAGTCGTGCAAAAACAACACTATGCAAGTTACAATAAGCTAGGTTTTTGGTAAACCGTTCGTTGTACGTAAAAAATGAATTAAACCTTTTCTGTAGGGAATTTAATAATCTTTAATTTTGATCTGATCCTTATTTTGTCTCCGAGCTATAGGAAGCGAGATATTATACGTAAAAATACGTATACAGTGATACGGCGACGGATATTAAATATTCATAGATATTCTTCGCCCTACCTATAATCCGTAAACCGTCCATTGTACGTAATAAATGAATATAACCTTTTCTGTGGGAAATGTTGTGATCTTTAAGTTTTATAACCACATAGATTGGTGTCCGAGCCATTGGAAACGAGCTATTCACAAATAACCGAATTTGTTGACCTTTGCCCTTGAATAACTTTTAACGCGACAACGATCTCGTTGCCGATTTTGGATATGTTGTTCAGAAGGTCAAAATGAAGCGATCAAAAAAAAAAAAAATTGGCTTCTATTTTTTTGGAACAGAAGCTATATTTTTGACTAAAATAACTGGACTAATAGTTTTTTGACACATTTAGCTGGCAGATTTGCACAGCTAGCTTGAAACTTATATTTAGAAAGCAATCATAAGGATTATTATTATCAACAGGAAAACAAAATTAAAGGCCTGAAGATGCCGCAAGAGGAGGTAAAATGTTGCATTTAATAGTAAATTACGCGTTGAGTAGGGAAAGTAGCATTTTGCATGCGAGCGTGGAGTTTGCACCCGAGCGATAGCGAGGGTAGTAATACCACACGAGCTTGCGTACACCGTACTTTATCTACTATTGTTAGATTTTAATAATAAATACAGAAAAAAAAAAATAAAAACTTCCTGTATGTAAGCTCGTATTTCTCTTTTGATAAAGATGACATCAATTCATTAGTTGTATTTTGTGCCGAATTAATTATTTCGGAAGGCGTATTATTCTTCTCATATATTCTTCATAATCACTTAAATCACTCATTGAATTTCACAAAACACTCGATACAAACAATTACTTTTATTAAATAAACATTAAATTAGTTATGTTAAATGTAAACAAACTCGCTAATCGTGCGTAAAGTTGAAGAATTCTTCTTCTTTACGGCGCTAGAGTTGTAAAGAAGAGGAATTCTTCAAAACTATGAAACACGCATGCGCAATTAGTACAGGTGCGTAAAGAATCACTTTCTACGAATCTAAACAGAGATACAATGTTTATATTACGTATCAATCGTAGATGTAGTACATATACCCTATTACAAGACAATTGAAGGAATTTAAAATAAAGGGTAAAAGACTAGGATGATGTATTATTTAAATAAAGCTGGAGGATAAATTGGTGTTTCATTTTATAGCATTTTTTTTTTTTTGTTTTTGGAAAAAGTCGTGAATTTGCAAAAACAAATAATAAGAGAGTTTGGTAAAATTACACATAACATTAGCGATTTTGAAATGATAGTAATGAGTTGGCATACTAGTATTAAAGGTATAAGCCGCTGCTTTTCGAATAGGAATCCGACTTGTGATCCTACAGAAGGTTTATCTTTTAATAAATTATAAAATCTGCAAAACTTACATTACTATTATTTCAGTATCTTTGTTAATAATCGGGTATATTTCCTAAAATTATTAAGTGAGGTTAAAATTATTATTTTTACTCAACCTATTTCGAGAAAGAGGCGAAATATAGTCATCCGATGAAATGAAAAGTCTTTCCTTTTTCATCGCTCACCTATTACCACAATTTTGAACCACTTCCCTCTTTCAATCTTTCCCAAATTTGGCACATAGAAACAATTTAGGCGAAGAATACAGAAACCAAAAAAAGTAGAATACAAGACCAGTTTTCAAAAATGGTATTTTGATGTTAATTATTCTGCTCAAATCTCTTCTTACTATTAATGAAATGAACATGAGAAACACAAACACCACGAATATAAATTATAAATATGTTTTTAATAAGAGATCCTAAGATCCTTAAGTCAAATTACTTACAAGAGGGTAAACTTGAGCTTGGATTATGCTTGAGATTTATGCTTTTTATTGATCCTGCAATATTTGAGTGATAACCGTATGGCCACCTATTTTCGATTAAGTTAACGTAGGATTTACAAAATCTCAGGTTAGCTATTCAGCCTGGATATGAAGCTTGACATTTTTCTCCCAATTCTAGCATAATCTTGAAAGACTTGCTCACTGGTTATATGGTATAATAGCATAATCCTAACAAACTGAATAATTTTCTATAAATGTTTCCCTTTTACGTTATTAAATGATTATAATAGGTTTGTTCCAACCACAAAACAACTAGTTTCAAACTGTACGACGCATATGCATTAGCAAAAAACGTTCAAATGTGGTCCGATGCGCATGCGTCGGACAGTTCCAAACCAGTTTGAAGTGTGGTTGGAACAAACTTAATAATTCTCGTCTTGAGTTATAATAATGCTCTAATCGTGAAAGTCACTTCTAAAAATAATATCAGCCTTGATTATATCAAGTAGCATATAGTAAACTTAATTCTTATTATTTTAAATTAATAGATTGGAGAGCCTGTCTAATAAATAGAAGTATCTGTCTAATAAATAGAAGTAACATTAGACAGAAGCTATCTAAAAGCGACTGGGACCAGCAGATGTTTTCATTTCTTATCGTAACTTGGAAATACTGATACTGGACCATACAGCTAACTAACCTCCAATACAGGCTGTACTCTAAGGGCAAGCCTCTACTTAAATTGATCTTTACCTACTACTGATATTATTTTTTTAATTTATTAGATATTACACATATTAGGCATATTAGTATATTTGTAATTGTAGTGATGTAACTTTGGGATATTATTTATCCCTTTAATACTTTTTACCCTTTCATTAATATAAATATCTAAAATAATTAAATAAATATCTATCTAAACAAATTAATTATCAATATCTGATAATAATCATTACATTTACTTTCTACAGTAAAAAAAGGGGGGGAAAAAATAATAAAGTCAATATGAAAGATCATGTTTAGTTAAGGCGGGGCGGGAAGCGGTGTCGAACTCATACTCGGTGGGTTACAAGTTTATAGTTGGTCGTAATCCGCTGTCCCTTCTCCTACAATTAGTATACCGATTTACCGCACCGGTCGCTGATTTCTTCTGAAAATCTTGCCTCCTTCAGCCGCTAGATGGGTCTGACAATCGCGGCTTCCATTTGACCTTCACCCCTCTTCTATCTTCCTAAATACATAATAATATAACATATATATCCCTTCCATGTGTAGTTCCTTTTCTTTTTCTAATCAAACCTTACATTATCGCACACTCTCTCTTCTACATTTCACTATCAACAACGATAAACCCGAGCTTGTTTAGCGGCCGTGCAAAACAAAAATACCTTGGTATTCCTATTAGATTTTTTTTTTTTTGTCTTGTAGACTTTTAAGTTTTAGAAATGAAATTTCGAGGGTAGATTAAAAATAGTCCATCTTTGGCCCCATATAAGTTTCCACCTTCGGCGTTAATTTGCATCTCTTCCACATTCGCCCAAACAGATTTATTAACTCCTATATATTCATACGTTTTGGGTAGTTTATCGGAAATAGCTCCCAGCTTAATTTAGACCGTCTGCGATCTTTAAATTTTGTCAAATTTATATAATCATTCAATTAAAATCAAAACAGTTTTAACAGCTTTTTCTTAAAAGTCTTTTCTGTGTAAATTGAACTTATTACTTTCTTATAAATAAACTAGCTGGATACCCGTGCTTCGCTTCGGAGTGTTTTTAAATTTGATAAGTTTATAAACTACCAGGAAAGTATAAAAATTATTTTACTATGCGATAATATCTAAATTCTATCCCTCCTACTTACATCCCCCTCCTCTTTGATAAGATAATTTGCAAATATCCTAATTTTACCCCCCTCCTAAATGAAAATATGACAAAACTGTACATAACAACAATTAAACACTCAAACAATTAAACAACTCTTACAAAACTGTACATAACAACAATTAAACACTCAAACAATTAAACAACTCTTACAAAAGCACTTCAACGATACGCACCTTGAAGATAAAGGGTATTCATTACTTGCACCCCGTACTCCTTTGAACCAAAATTTATAGTTCGAAAATTCATGTAGACAGTGATTTTCCCCTTGCTTTAAAGATCAAGTGTGCAAATTTTCATCGAGATCGGACTAAAACTGTAGATTTGTATATAAGAACATGCATATGTACACACATATTATGTTGACTTTTATATACATATATAGATATAAATTTCCATTTTAACTCTCACCCTTCTAAAAGAAAATAAGACCAAACTTTACTTAAGAACAATTACTTTTCTCTTAAACAGCATTTCAACGATTTGTATCATAAAGGGTATCCATTACTTTGTCATTTGTACCCCGTACACATAACAACAATTACTGTACTCTTAAAAAGCATTTCAACGATATGCATCATGAAGATGAAGGGTATTCATTACTTGTACCCTGTACCCCTGAGTACCAAAATTTTAATTTCGTAATCTCATGTAGGCATTGACCTTCACCTTGTTTTGAAGAAAAAGTGTGTAAATATTCATCAAATTAGGATAAAAGACACCCTCATACGGATACACTTCTTTTTATATAAGATAAAGCTATATTTTTCAATTTTACCCCCCTCCTAAGTGAAAATATGATAAAACTGTACATAACAACAATTACTGTCCTCTTAAAGAGCTTTTCAACGATATGTATCCTGAAGGGTATTCATTACTTTGACATTTGCACCCCGTACCAAAATTAAAATTTTGAATATTCATGTAGACAGTGATTTTCCCCTTGCTTTGAAGGTCAAGTGTGCAAATTTTCATCGAGGTCGGACTAAAACTGTAGATTTGTATAAAGAACATACCCACATACGTTGACTTTTATGTATGTATGGCCGCCATCTTAAATCAAAATGCCCGATTGGTTAACCAATATCTAAAGTTACTAATTTGATATAAGGAAGCTAACTTCTAAATTTCAAGGTTCTAGTACAATTGATTCCGGAGGTATCGTCTTGTCGAATTTTGTATATAAATGGCCGCCATCTTGAACCAAAATGGCGGATTTTTAAAATATTTCTTAGCGAGCACCTAGGAGGTAAGAGGAACACACCTACAAAATTTCATGGTCGTAGGTCCAGTGGTTTCAGAGATATCGTGATGTGTCAGTGAGTCAGTCAGTCAGTGAGTGGTATTTGGATTTTATATATATAGATAAATATGAATTTGTGCTGTTAATAGTTCAAACCCTCGTAATTAGGACCCTCGTTTTTAGGACTCAAGAAAATATTCAAATTTTGGAGAATTGTACTTCTATGAATGTCCTTATGGGATTTGGATATTTTTTTGATAGGATCATGGCTATGGAGTATAGTAGCGAAAAAGAATAAAAATTCAAATTTTTATCAATTTTGGGGAAATAAATTATGTTCAAACTGGAATTTTAATGAAACTACGTAATTTTTTTTAAAAAAATATACAACAGAAAAAAATTAACAATAATTAAATTATTTGCACTGTAAAATATTGTTTATTTAATTTAAATTAACCATTCAAATCAAACGAATTTTTATAACAGCTGAGATTTTTTTTTTTTTTTTTTTCATTTTTTGTGTTAGTCGAAATGTGCAAAAAAAAAATTAAGTCTTCGAATATACGTACACTCAAATCTTCATATAAATTAAATAATATATTCCTCGTTAACTTTTAAATTGTTTTATTTTTACTAGATATTGACAAATCATAATAAGAAATATAACCTTTGAGTTAACATTTGAAGACCATAAAAAATTACATGCGATTTAATTTGTGTTTCGTTCATAAATTCATAAAGATTACAAATTCACCGAGATATTGAACGTTAAAATGTGCGAAATTAGTTAATTATTAGACTTGTTCATTGTAAAGGCAGCATCATGTCATAACCATTTAACTAGAATCTTTATATATAGCATCGGGATCCACGCGAGCTAAGAGAAACTCGCTATACTCGAAGAAATACCAGATATAAAAAATGATTTTTGACTTTTATGTCCTATCGAAATCCTATAAACCTCTTTAAAAAAACTGTGTATAAAGTCGTGAGGCTGGGTCGACTTGAACTCGATGTTTATCGAGTTAGGACGGGATCGTGAAAGACGGGGCTCTCAAAAACCTACGTGTCGGAATAATTCAATTTACATATGTTTCCTCGGTAGCAGAGAGAAAAAAGGCTGTGGCAGAAAATAACGATAGAGAAAGGTACTACCATACGTTGCCAAAATACAAAAAAACTCATGCAAACCACAAGGCTAAAAATAAATTGACAAAGAACAACAAGACCAAAACAAAAGAAACAGGTCGACAATCCTTCTTGGCTTCAATGTGATTAGGACCCTTGAAAATAAAAAGAACAGAATAACTAACTGACAAGTCGAGTTCCTGCATAGTATAGATATTATATAAACATGAGAATTGGTTCATATTAGGTTGTATTTTGTACGCAACGATTTAGTATAGGAAGCCTAAAAGGTCGTACTTTATAGCCCATGTAATGCTGACATTCGTCTTCTTATTCTTTTAATACTTATCATTCTGTTATTATAAATAAATTCTATCATTATAATATTGTTTTTGTTTTGCTCTGTCATCTAAAATAGTTTTATGTATTATTAAGGTGCTCATATTTCGGGCAACGTAAATATATAGCTAAGATCATTGTAATTTTCTTTCTCTCTGTCAGTCACCCTACTTTAATTACTATTTGATAATGAATGTTAATTACTAAGTGATAACAATATATATATATATATATATATATCCAAAATTAAAATTTTGAATATTCATGTAGACAGTGATTTTCCCCTTGCTTTAAAGATCAAGTAACATTAGCGATTTTGAAATGATAGTAATGAGTTGGCATACTAGTATTAAAGGTATAAGCCGCTGCTTTTCGAATAGGAATCCGACTTGTGATCCTACAGAAGGTTTATCTTTTAATAAATTATAAAATCTGCAAAACTTACATTACTATTATTTCAGTATCTNAGGGATATATCTGACTTGTATTTTTCTACTCCGTATCCCTTTGCACCAAAATTGAAATTTCGATAACCAATGTTGACAGTGACCTTCCTCTTACCTCGAAGGTTAAAACTAAAGATTTGTGTAAAGAATCCACATACCAGACACTCTCTTTATATATATTGATTATAGAAATATTTTTCCTGTATTTTCCACTTAACCCCCTCCTAAATAAAAATATGAAAAAAATGTAAATAACAAAAATTACTGTACTCTGTAAGAGCTTTAAACGATGTGCATAATGATGGGTATTCATTACTTTGACATTTGTACCCCGTACCCTGTGTACCAAAATCAAAATTTCTTGATATTATGATATGAACATGGTGTATCCTCAACATTTCAAGTATCCCGGTTATGCAGATTTTGCTATACGTTGATTCTATATCAGTCAATCAGGCCTTTGCCGCTTATATTATAGATATATAAATATATATATATGTATATTGTAGCAGTTGTAGAGGAAAAGTT
>KZ652594.1:173981-192500 GCA_001010745.2 Gerris buenoi
TTTTAGTGCCAAAATTTCACTAAAAAAAATGTCCCCCTCCCCGTTCCACCCTATTAGGGCTAGTCCTAAAATTATAAAATAATTCATGTTAATACCTTTTGGTGAGGCGATGAAAATAACGGGCCGGATTTTTGAATTTTTAAAAATAGCATATTTTATGTGCGCACATGCGCACTGGGGCAAAATTTTTATTTTTTTAAATATTGAGATGGGTATCAAATGGAAGCCACTAAAAAGCAGATTTCAAATATATATACTTTTTTTAACTGTTTATGATTACTGTGCTTTTTACCGCTGAAATAGCGTTTTTAGCGCCAAAATTTCACTAAAAAAATTTCCCCCTATTAGGGCTAGTCCTAAAATTATGAAATAATTCATGCTAATACCTTGTGGTGGGGCGATGATAATTTGTTGTTATTACCGATAAAAATCATTGTGATCCTCCGGGGGATCGAACCAGGGACCTTTTCTTGAGGTCGAAGAAAAAAAGCATTATTACATAACGGTCATGCTTAATCCTCTACAAAACCCTAAAAAGTACTTGGACGTAAATACTTCCCTGTGATTTTTATTTTATTTTATTTTTTTTATTTTTTTTATTTGTGTGTCGAATATTTATGACTTATCTATTTTTATTATTTTATTCATTGATGAGGAACGAACGTATTTTAAGGCATTCTTGGGTTAATTTATATAGGATATGAGCTTTGTTTTTCTCCTTTATATCTATTATTATTTTAAAAGTAGAATCTACATTATGTTTGTTGATGGTTAAGTATTTAAGGTGATGAGATCTTAAGTTTTCATATACAGGGCATTCCAGTAGTAGATGTTGTATATTTTGCATTGTAATAGAATTGCTTGCAAGTTGCATGGAGCACATAATTGCTCACAGTCGATCCTATGTGTATTGTTATCACTACTAAGTTTTATTCTTTTTTCACATGTAGTTCTTAGTTGGGCTATAAGTCTAGATATTTTATGAAGTAGGTTCAGTTGTAGGTAAGGTTGAAAGGAATCTGTCCAGGTGATGGTGTGAAATATTTTATTGTATTGTGAGCTGATTGCACTTTCTATATCTTTCTTAACACTTTCGGCTCCGCTGGTTCAACAAGAGTTGCTTCCCGGGCGCCATTTTTTTTTTTAGATTTTTAATAGAGCCATGACGCAACAGGTGCGCACGCTGCGCGCAGATATACCCTCGTCATGACGTAGACGTCTGCGTCATCGGCGCTGGAAGTGTTAAGCATGTTTTGACTTATGGTTTTTATTATATTAGAGAGTTTTTTCATTAAGGTTGAGTGTGTCAGATCTTCAGTTATTTTAAAATCGACGCCGTAGTGGCTATATTCTTGATTCAGTTGATTTATCCAGTTAAACTGCCTTATCCTGTTATTGCCTGGATATTTGTCTAGTTTTACTAGTCTTTGTAAGCATATTCGAGGATATCTGCTGTACGGCATGTCTAGTATTTTAGCGACGTAGTTAAGAGCTTGGCTTAATATTTTAAGGGTTATTTTAGTGGTGCCGGTTTCTAGTCTTACTATATAGTTAGGAGTACATTTTTTCAAAGAGAGTAGGCGCTTAAAGAAGTTAGTATGAATGGTCCCAACTTGTTGTAGGTATCGCATAGACCATATAGGAGCTCCATAAAATACTGTGGATTCCAGTATTGAGTTATAAAGTTTTGTTTTAGTTTCCTATGATTTAGCTTTAGTTTTGCACAGAAGAGATAATACTGCACCGCTTGCAGCGGTTCCTTTACTTATTATGTTGATTGTCGCTTCACTAAACACACTTGATTGACTGAATGTGATGCCTAAATATCGAAAGTGTTTTACGTTTTTGATTTTGTAGTTTGATATGTAGGCATTCTCTATCATTTTAGGAGAGCCTTTGCAAAATTTCAAAATTTTAGTTTTTTCTATGTTTATTTCCAAAGCGTTTTCTTCACAGTAACTCTGCAAGATTCTTAGTTTTTTATTTATATCGACGATAGAATAATCAAATATAATGACATCGTCAGCGTATTGGAGAATCACTAGCTCGTTCTTATCGTCTATAGAGACACCTGCCGCTTGATTTAAAATGAAATAGTCTTCTAGATCTGCCGTATATAGATTAAATAGCGTTGAGCTAAGGGTTTCTCCTTGTAATACTCCGAGGGTCACCATAAGTTCAGTCGAGAGCTGGTTGTTATATTTGATGTTAGTCTTTGCTTGGTAGTATAGATTGTTTATGAGTCTTATAATTAGAGAACTATAGTATATAATACATGACATGACAGATGACAGACATAATCTATGACAAATGTTTTACAATTTAATTTATATTGAATAAATCAATTCATCTTGTTAAATGCGAAACTTCTTCAATACTCAGGGTATTATATTGGCGCAGTAAACATGAGTCGAAGAAACAGAAGAAGTAACACACACCCCAGTAGAAGTTTACATTCAAGAAAGAATAAAAAATTTTAAATTTGACAAATTTAACCCTTTGGAAGAAGAATAGGAGTATTGGTTAATAAGGTTTGAAAACGAATTACATTTAAATAATATTAACCTTAATGAAAATAATGCGAGAGATCTAATTCTGTCAAAAATTGGACCACATATTTTCAAAACCGTAATTGATCATTTTAGACCTACTTCTATTCAGGACATTAATTATAATGAAATTAAGAACATGCTTACAATCCACTACGGTAAAAAAACACATTTATTTTAGCCGATCGCAAATTTTTTTCTCTAATGAATAGAAACAATGACGAAACTATACTAACTTACTTAAACCGACTAAAAAAAGTAGCAAACAATTGCAGTTTTGGACGAAATTTAAATGAAAGACTTAGGGACCAATTAGTCATTGGTATAAACAACAATAAATGGCAGAAGGAATTAATAAAAAAAAAATCCCTAACAATAATACTACTCTGGCAGAAGTGGAAGCTGAAGCACTTTTACTAGATCAAATAAAACAACAATATGAACTTTTAGAAGAAAACCATAACGAAATACATAAAATACAACAAACAAATAATTCAAAAACAACATTTAACAGAGTTCCTAAAGAAAAACAAAATAATATTTGTTAAAGGGAAAGATTGTATAAACTGTGGTTACCAATTACATAAAAACAAACCTTGTCCAGCAAAGGGCAAATCATGTATGGCGTGTATTGGCCAGGACCATTTTGCTAGAGTTTGTCTAAAAAAAGGACGAGCGGAAATCAAAATAAATAGGAATAATAACCAAGCAAACAGATTAGATGATAATATAGACAATAAAATATCACACCAAAACAATGATGACAGTAATGATTTTGAACACAGAACTCAGAACAATAATGTTGGGAGTTGAAATAGAAAACTTACATGTCGATATGTTTTTCGATCCGGGTGCTGCGGTATCAGTAATTGGATCTGATATCTGGAAAAAACTAGGAAAACCAAAATTAGAAAATGTTAGTGATCTTATAGCTTATACTAATCATAGAATAAAAACAAAAGGAAAAATTGAAATTAACGTTTCGGCAATTGGAAAAAATAAAATACTTTATCTTTACGTTATTGACAGTGTTGACATTCCCTTTTTTGGACTTGATTGGGTTCTAGCATTTGATTTGGAACTTCCTCTGGAATCAAAAATCTGTTCTTTAGATAATCTCAAACCAGACGTACATAAGAAGGTAGACGAATACCAACTAAAAATGAAACAACTACATGATTGAAAAAGCCAAGAAAGAGAATTTTCAGTGGACGACAAGGTATGGGTGAAAAACGACAGAAGTGATGGTTTGGGAATCCGGAGTCATTTTAAAAAGAACTGGAGAATTATCATACATAGTAAATGTAGATGGAAAAGAAAAACGAAAACACACTGATCAGCTAAGAATAGCTTAATGGGAGGGGGAGGTAATATAGTATATATATATACATGACATGACAGATGACAGACATAGTCTATGACAAATGTTTTTACAATTTAATTTATATTTAATAAATCAATTTATCTTGTTAAATGCGGAACTTCTTCAATACTTAGGATATTATAAGAACTTATTCCATATCCGTGGAGTTTGTGCCATAGTCGATTATGGTTGATGCTATCAAATGCCCTCTTGAAATCAACGAATACTGCAAATACGGAACGTCTTGGTAGTTTAACATGGTTCTGGATGAGTATATTAAGTAAAAATATATTGTCCATACAGCTGCGTCCATTCCTAAAGCCATTCTGACCTTCTGGAATAATTTTCAAGTTATCAGCCCAAGTATTTAATCTGTTATTGTTGAAGTCATTCAATATGTCAATATGTTAGACTTTGACACTTGTTAAAAATAACAACTTTAACAAGTATAATTATTTGTTATTACTTGTTAAATGATTTGAAATATAATCAGTTCGGTGTTGTGTTTCAAAAGAGTTACATTATTAATTTTAATTTAGTTGTGTCATTCCGCAAGGAACATCATTAGGTTATGGGCCCAGCACGCTTCCACTGCGCTGATGTTCCTTGCGGAATGACACAACTAAATTAAAATTAATAATGTAACTCTTTTGAAACACAACACCGAACAGATTATATTTCAAATCATTTAACAAGTATAATTATTTGTTATTACTTGTTAAATGATTTGAAATATAATCAGTTTGGTGTTGTGTTTCAAAAGAGTTACATTATTAATTTTAATTTAGTTGTGTCATTCCGCAGGGAGCATCATTAGGATATGTGCCCAGGATACTTTTAAATTATAATAAAATTAAATTATAATGGAAAGTGTAACCTCAAGAACTATAAACATCGGTCTACTCGAAGGAAAGACAAATTGGAACACGTGGAAATACAAGGCCAATGTGTGTCTGCGAGGCTTCCCAGGAGGATTAGATGTCATTGAAGGTAAGCTGACTAAACCAATTCCAATAGCAGCAACTTCAATGGAGAAGAAAAATCCAAATACGAAACTGACCTTAAACACTACATGAAAGTTGACAGTCAAGCACTCTTGATACTGACAACTAACATGACTGAAGAAACTTTAGAAAAAGTAATGAGGTTTCACAGTGCTCACGAAGTGTGGATGGAGTTAAATCGATTATTTGATGGCAGTTCTGAAGATAAAATTTATGATTTATGTTTACAATTCTTTGGATTTTAAAAACATCAAGAAGATGACATTGTCACACATCTTTCAAAACTCAAAAATATTTGGAATAAATTAAAAATTGAAATTAATCGAGATTCTACCACAAAATGTGACTTACCTGACTTGTTACTTATTTGTAAAATTTTAGACACTTTGCCTGAAGACTATTTTTCTTTTAAATCAAGTTGGCTACTGATGTAAAAATTGGACAGGACTGTTGAAAATTTGACGAAAATGTCTGTGTGCTCATGAGAGGGCTATTCATGTAAAATCTGGACAAGAATCTCAAGAAGCATTAGCAACATCGGAGTCAAGAAAATTTGAAAATAAAGTGAAAGAAAAATTTAACAAATTGTGTGGTTATTGCAAGCAAGGTTCCCATAAAGTGAAACAGTGTTACAAGTGGAAGGCAGATGGTAAACCTCCAAAGCCTACTAAATCTACCAAACCAAAAGTTCCAAACCAAAAAGATAGGTGTAGACTCTATCTTTTTACTGAAACAATTTTTTTTAACAACAGAAAACGACTATGATTCGTGGTATGTGGACAATGGTGCTACAAGTCATGTAACTCACAGAAAAGATTTTTTTAAGACGTTTCAACCATTCTTCAATGCTTCACATTCAGTGATCACTGCTGGCGGTGACTCTTTGAATGCTGAAGGAAAAGGATCAGTTGAAGTTGAAATCCCTGAGAAAAATCGTAAAATCAAGATTACTTTAACAGATGTTTGGTATGTCCCTAACATCAGGAAGAATCTGTTTTCTGTTCTTGCCGCTCAAGACAAACATTTTTGTTTCGAGAAGTGAAGTGTGCCATCTAACAGTTGATAAAGGCATTAAATTGACAGCTAAAAGAAAGAAGGGCAGTGGTCTGTTCCGTCTAGCCATGACATCGGTCAAACCCTAATCATTCAATCAGGTAAATGCAGTAACTAATAATGATCTAGTTCAATTATATCACGAACGTTTTGGACACCAAAATAAGCGACATGTTAGAGACATTATGCTGAGGGAATTAGGCATTAAAGCTAGGTTAAACAATGAACTTTGTGAAGGTTGCGTTTATGGAAAGGCTCACAGATTACCATTTGGAGTAGGGTTTCGTGCCACCCAACCTGGCGAGCTAATCCACGCTGATGTTTGTGGTCCATTCCATGATTCAAATTCCAAATTTCGTTATTTTGTTTTATTTAAGGACAGCTTTAGCAAATATCGCTATGTATATTTCTTACGTCAGAAGTCAGAAGTAGCTGACAAACTAAAGAAGTTTTTAGCTGAAGTTAAAGCAGTTGGTCATACTGTCAAGGAATTCCTAAGTGACAATGGAAAAGAGTTTGACAATGTCAGCATACGACAAACTCTCTCAACATATGGAATTAGACAGAGACTGACCATGCCTTATACTCCTGAACAAAATGGTTTAAGCGAAAGGGAAAATCGAACATTGGTGGAGACAGCACGAGCTATGATGCATGCTCATGGAAGTTTTCCTCAGACATTGTGGGCAGAGATGATCAATACTGCCAGCTATGTATTAAATCTAACTGCGTTATCTGGTGTTGCAGGAAAATCTCCATATGAAGTTTGGTTCAAGAAAAAAGCTGGAATAAAACATCTTAGAATAATTGGTTCAATATGCTATGTACATATCCCGTCTCAGAAAAGGAAAAAGTTTTATAAGAAAGCTATTAAAGGAAAGCTTGTTGGTTATGATGGTTTTCAAGGTTATCGAGTGTGGTGTGAAGAAGACAACAGACTAATAAGATCAAGAGATGTTGTCTTCAAGGAAGAAATCCTATCTAAAAATAACAACTTAAATTTAATTCCTACCGAAGAAGACGAGAAACTAGAAGAACAAGCTCCAATTAATAATGAAAGAAAAGATCTTCAAGCATCTGAGGAAGCAGTTGACAGCCANAAAAAAAAAAAAAAATAAATAAATAAACTTAACTTTTTAAGGAAAATTATTTTAAAAAGTTGTCAAGTTTCTCTCAAGAAACCCGAAATAAAGTTATCTCTTTTATTATTCACTAAATATCGCATAGTTCGTTTTTTTCGGAACGGTTGTCTCGGCTTTACTCCAGAAAACAGTATCATTGTGAGTTAACACTATCGTGAGGTCTAATGTTTCGGTAGAAAAGAGTATTATTTGCCCTTATTGCGGTTTTGCTTTATTTTTGTGAACAAACAATATAAAAATTTTCGATAAAAGTGAATTATTTATTGTTAAGACTTTTTATCGGCAATTTTGTACATTATTAGAAATTTATTTCTTAGGGAAGAGAATTATCTGTAGTTATAGTTTTGTTTTAATAGGAAATAGTTAGTAAATTGTTTTGCACCTTTCCGATAAAAGAGTAATATTAGTTGTTAAAACTCTTAAGGCCACACATTTGTTTACTGTTTTTATTTATTTACTCCTATATCTTCAAAAGTACTCATCTGATTTGTATGAAACTTTTATAGCTTGTCGAAAGTAACCCACAGATAAGTCCCACATTAATTTGAACCGTAAAAAANTGGTTCAAGAAAAAAGCTGGAATAAAACATCTTAGAATAATTGGTTCAATCTGCTATGTACATATCCCGTCTCAGAAAAGGAAAAAGTTTGATAAAAAGGCTATTAAAGGAAAGCTTGTTGGTTATGATAGTTTTCAAGGTTATCGAGTGTGGTGCGAAGAAGACAACAGACTAATAAGATCAAGAGATGTAGTCTTCAAGGAAGAAATCCTATCTAATAATAACAACCTAATTCCTACCGAAGAAGATGAGAAACTAGAAGAACAAGCTCCAATTAATAATGAAAGAAAAGATCTTCAAGCATCTGAGGAAGCAGTTGACAGCCAAAGTACTTCAGATGCATCATCAGATTTCTTAGGCTTCGATCAACCTGAACCTGGCAAATCTCTTGATGAAAGTCAAGACGATGATCGGTATTCTCAAAGATCGAATACTCATACGATGAGATTAAGAGATAGGTCAAAGCTTCGTTTGCCAAAGAAGTATGAAGACTTTATGATGTATGCTGTAGCTGAAGTGAACGAAGTGGCTGAACTCGAAACTTACACTCAAGCTTTGAAAAGTGAAGACTTTGAAAAATGGTAAGAAGCTATGGAAAAGGAAATGAACTCCCTGGGGGAAAATCAAACCAGGGAATTAGCTGATCTTCCACAAAGTCACAAAGCTATTCCATGCAAATGGGTCTATAAAGTGAAAACGAATCCCGACGGAAGTGTAAACAAGTTCAAGGCTAGGCTAGTAGTTAAAGGTTTCCGACAGAAGAAAGGAAGAGACTCTGATCAAACCTTTAGTCCTGTAGCACGGCTCAGTACATTCCGAGCACTGCTGAGTGTAGCTGCAAATGAAAATTTGGGATTAACACAGCTAGATGTCACTACAGCCTTTCTCTATGGTGATCTTGAAGAAACCATCTTCATGGAACAACCTGAAGGCTACAATGATGGCTCTGGAAGAGTCTGCAAACTTAAGAGAAGCCTGTACGGTCTTAAGCAAGCTCCTAGGTGCTGGCATAAAAGGTTTGCAGATCATCTTGAAAAGATGGGTTTCTCCAAAAGTGCAGCTGATACTTGCTTGTTCACAAGGATAAGAGGTGGTCGCAAGCTCATCTTAAGTCTTTATGTTGATGATGGTCTTCTAGCGTGGAGTGATGTGGCTGATAAAGAAGAATTTCTCCAAGAACTTGAAAAGGAATTCAAGATAACTCATCAAGACGCCTCCTTCTACCTTGGTCTTCAAATTAGCAGAAGTAAAGATGGCTCAGTGAAAATCAACCAGAGTGGGTACATTGAGAAAATCCTCGAAAGGTTTAACATGTCTGGTTGTCGTCCTGTAACCACGCCAATCATAAAAGATGATTCAGTCAAAGCAGCAGAGATGTCTTCGGACTTTCCTTACAGGCAGGCAGTAGGTGCACTAATGTACCTAGCATGTGGATCCCGTCCTGACATATCTTATGCTGTGGGCTGTATCTCTAGGAGTCTTGAACACCCTACTAGCCATGATGTGAGCAGGGTCAAGCGTATCTTCAGATACCTGAAAGGTACCAAGGAGTACGAGATAAGATACCAAGCCAATTTTAAATCTGGTGTTATCGAGTCATACAGCGATGCAGATCATGGAGGAGACTTAAAAACTGGGAGATCAACTTCAGGAGTTGTGTGCCTCTATTCCGGTGGTGCAGTATCCTGGTTAAGTCAGCTGCAGCCATCTGTTGCTATCTCAACAACAGAAGCCGAGGTTGTAGCAGCCAGTGAAGGGGCTCGTGAACTAGTGTGGCTCAAGAGGCTGTACCTGAGTATGGCCCAACTAAAAGGGAATCCGGTGCTTATGGTGGATAATGAGGCAGCTATTAAACTTGCACAAAATCCCGAGTACCATCGTCGGACAAAGCATATTAGAATTCGGCATTTCTTTGTCAGGGAGCTAGTGACAAAGAAAGAAATCGATATCAAGAAAATTGAAACTGAAAAACAATCAGCAGATCTACTGACAAAGCCACTTATGTCTCCACGACTGCGAAAGCTTTGTCTTGCCATAGGTCTGAAGCAAACCATTGAATGAGGGGAGGTGTTGAAGTCATTCAATATGTCAATATGTTAGACTTTGACACTTGTTAAAAATAACTTTAACAAGTATAATTATTTGTTATTACTTGTTAAATGATTTGAAATATAATCAGTTCGGTGTTGTGTTTCAAAAGAGTTACATTATTAATTTATAATTTAGTTGTGTCATTCCGCAAGGAACATCATTACTTCTATATCTCAAAAAATAAATAAATACCAATAACATATTAAATATATATTAATAACTGATATTTCAGATGCTGCATTTATGTTGGTGGTACTACATCTCAAAACTATCTGAATTTGCAGATACGGTAGTTAATATTTTATTAAATTATTTTATACGTTAGTAGAAAGTATTGTACATGTATATTTTAAAAATGATTTTAAAAAAAATTATACAATGTATTTTTTATGATTATATATAAATAATTTGAATTCCCAGGCATTGTTTGCTATTTAATCTATCTCTATTAAACATATCTAATAATGAGTTTTGTTAATTTCTAGCTATTCTTTGTGCTGAGAAAAAAGAATAATCAAATTAGTCTATTGCATGTATATCACCACAGCTTAACACCAATCATCACTTGGATTTGCATCAAATTCTTAGGTGGTGAGTACCTTACAATTTATTTTTAAACACATAAAATCAAAATTTAAATAAAGAAGAGAAGAGGCTTTTAAAAAAATGTGGACACCAGAACACCTTTGAAGTAAAGAATAACAATGTATCTACAACATATTAGGTAATAATGAATAGTAGGTAATCATTTTTAGGGTCCGTAGGCAAAACCAAGGACCCTTATATTTTCCTGCATGTGTCTGTCTGTCCGTCCGCCCGTCGCCTGCTCTCATGGTTACACCTTTCGTCCGATGACTTTGAAATTTGGCATGTATAATGTCTTGAACCTACCCACACATGTTAAAAATATAGCGACTTAAAAAAAATACTTTTCCTCTCATTTTAAATGTATTGCATTGAAAACACAGGGTTATATATAAATGGAAAATTCGCTCCTCTCTATTTTTTGGAATACCCCTTCATAGCCATATATATTAATCAATAGCATTTATCTTTGAAATAGTTAAGAGTAAAATTTTAATTGTTAATGAACTTTTATTTTTAGGAGGACATGGTACTTTTTCAAATTTCTTGAACAACTTGGTACATATTATTATGTACTTATATTATATGATGTCTGCCATGGGGCCAGAATATTACAAATATCTTTGGTGGAAAAAATATTTAACAACAGTGCAACTGGTAAGCTAATAAAACAAAATACTTATGTAGTATAATCACTTATTAATTTTATAAGTATATATTATTATTAATGAATCAAAATTAATTGAGACAAATTTATACTTCAATATATCCATTTGATACATTAAGTAGAAAGATGGAGAATTTATAAGGAAGGTAAACTGGTGAAGGTAGTTAAAAAACAAAACAAATTCTATTACTAGTTCAGTAAATATATTAAAACCAAATAAATATATAAAAATGTATATAAGGGGATTCACAGGTAGTGGTAGTCAAAATTAGTCAGTAACTTTTTATGCATTTTTATGTCATTTATGTTTTAGCGAATTTTCGAAGAAAATTAAGCTATAGCAATGGCATGAAAAATTTTTTCATGGAAATCCGTTTCAGACCATTCTGAATCGATTCCTAAAATTTAACACTTTTTTTATGTATGTATGTATGTATATATGTGTCACTCCCACACCAGACGATATCTCCCCTTAAGATGCACTTAAAAATTTCTAACAAATTTTAAAATGTCAATAATATCAAAAGAAAGGATGAGTTCGTTGGCCAGAATTTTTGGAGTCAAATTTGATTTAGGGGTCAAATTTTGACCATTTAGGGTCAAAAATAGCATATAAAAACATGTTTTTTCCATTTTACTCCCCATTTAAATGAAAATATGATAAAATTGTACATAACAACAATTATTGTACTTTTAAAGAGCTTTCCAACGATGTGCATCTTGAAGGGTAAATACTATTTTGACTTTTGTACCCCGTACCCGTGTGTACTAAATTTTTTTTTTCACCCATCCAAATTCTAAACCAAAATTTTCCTATATTATCATAAGCCAATAATACGCAGATTTCTTAGAAAATTCGCTCATTAAGTCATGGTGCATGACTGGACTTTTTACAATTTATGTACTGATCAATTTGAACTAGTAATAGTAAAAGCATTTGTTTTATTTTTTAACTACCTTTACTGATTTACCTTTGTTTAGAATTCTTAATTAATTATAATTGAAACATTTGAATTTGAATAATCAAATTTATAAGGTGTATCAAGACCTCTTTCATTCATTTTATCACCAATTAACACACATATTTTATTAAGAACAATGCATTGTGTTCACAGATGCAGTTTGTTTTCGTATTTTTCCACTCAGCACAACTATTGTACACAGACTGCGGGTACCCAAAATTAATAGGAGCTCTTCTCATGCTTCACTCTTTTATTTTTTTTGTTCTTTTCACCGACTTCTACCTCAAAACTTATAAGACAGAGAAACAAAGAAAAATAGCCAATAAATCTCAATAAAGTAAGTTCAGAATATAGCCAATATTCAATATCATGTAAATAATTGCTATTATTTTATTTATTTATTTATTATTATTATTTTTTTTTTTTTTAAAGGCCAGTAAAACTTTTTCTAGTTATAGAAAAATAATTGAGCTTCTAAGATTTAAAATCACTTTTAAATAATGAATTTAAAACGAAGACTGGTTAAAGATGAAATAATTTTATTTTAAAGAAATAAAAGAACCTAACGTAATAACGAACCTAAGAAAGAAAATAACCTTTTTATGGATTTAGACTAAAAACAGTTAAAACTACAACATTTTTACAACATTAACATTGAGACAAACTCATTCTTGAGATAAATATTCCTAAAAAGTAAAAAAAGAAAAAAAAACTAATAATTGCATTCAAAATGAACATATCAAATTATGTCAATTCTATCTGCACTAGTTAGTGTAAATTAATTAAGCTTTCTTAACCAACTCTGTAAAAAACGGCCACTAAAAGCCAACATTTTTATGTAAGTGGAAAAAAATATGCTTGATTTGTCTATTTGGACGGTGTTGTTTTTGCATTTTTAAATATCAATTAGTATTTTATTTTATTTATGAATCTTCTAAGTAATTAATCATGATGTTGAATATTTTAATATACAATAGTACAAAGTGAATCGCTCAATTGATTTTTAAATGGATTAGTCAAAAGTTCCTGCAAAATCACTAATTGTAGTAAAAAAAAAAAAGTTTCGTTAAATGAAATTAATTTAATATTGCTGAGTTCAAAGAGATGTCTCTAAGATTATCTTAAATAGACAGCATTTACACATTAAAATTCTATATTTTTGACTCGAAATTAATTTAATGACAATTCTGTTTGTAAAATAAGAGTTTATAAATTGTAAGGCTGTAAGTGACGAATTTGTAAACATATAATATAAATGCAAATTGAAATTTTAGAGGTAGAGTTCATAGTTATTTTGGAGGTAGAGTTCATTGCTACGTATAATAAGTTTATATGTATATTTTCTAAAATTTTCAAAAATTGATCATTGTAGTAAATTTTCTCAATCAATTACCTCTGATTGCTTCTGAGCCTCCTACATTTCTTTTCGTAAAAAAACTATGATTTACCTGTGATTTAATTCCAATTGTAATTTGCTCAATGGCGTAGCATTCTCTGGTATAGTTATTTTAAATAATTAATAAATATACTCGTAGTAGCCTAAGGTAATTTATAAAATATTGATGTAAAATTAAAAACACAAAATTTTGTAAAAAAAAAAAAAAAAAACCTGAGAGAATTTTTACAAGAGGTATCTGTTAGAATTTACAATGTAAAATATAAATTAATTTGAGATATACTATATACTAAAACATGTTAAGCTATAAAAGAGATATTGTGATAAATTCTGTTCCTCATACATTTTAATGGTGTGTACTTTTTTAAGCCCATTCATACACCTTGGATACACCACAACACCACAAGTGTAAAGGACTCAATAAGTTGAATACACATCTTTAATAGTCAGTATGGCATGACATAAACAGGACTGCAAAATATCACAGTCCAATTTTAATAATGAGAAATATTTTTTTTACACTATTATTTCTTATTCTTACAAAAGTTTAGTGTTAGTTGCTTAAATAATTCTTTAATTTTAGCCACACTATTTTATCATATTTGCAACCAAAAGTGTGCTCCCAAACAAATACAGTAAAACCTGTGTAAGTTAGAATCCTACTAAGGTGGAAAATTTTCTAAGAATGGACTTATTATCTGTTGTAAAACACAGTGTTTAAACTGGAAATCTGCAGTGGTTGAATTTAAAACCACGGCTTTCCGGCTTAAAAAGGTTTTACTGTAATTAAACAACTACATATGTCTACAAGCAAGAATCAAAGAAATACTTAAATCACACAAAATAAATCTACAATTTAATAACTATGATGACAATAAAAGTAAATATATATAAAAATACTGTTTATTATTTTTAAAATATCTACAATGTATGTACATTAAAATTTATATGTTACATAATTATATTACATTAAAATAATCATGGCGGGGTTAAAGCTTGAAACCAATTTCAAGAATAAAATCAGTTGTTTGTAAACCATTTTTCATAATAATAAATTTAATAATTATAGTTTAATAAAGGTTCCCTTATTTCTTCAAATCAAGAGTAAAAATTTTTAACTTTATAAAAAGACAGTACTTTTTTTATTTTTATTATTAGCAAATTTATTATATTTGCTATAGATGGAGAGGTAAAAGAATAGAGGGCTAAAAGAATAGAGGCTCTAACAAATAATCTTCCAACATTTTACCTTTTTCTAATTTTTAGGTTTCTGCACGAAGTATGAAAATAAACTTTTTATATCGGCTCTGTCTGTCCGTTGGCATGTTTCAATTCATAAACTACTATAGCTAGGAACATAAAATTCGGCACACAGGTGCATCTCAGCATTTGTGACAACTGTACACTTTTTTGAGTTTTCACACTTAATATTTCCAATATGGCAGGGGACTAAAAAAAAGTTTTTAGTCGCCATCCATGACATATACATCAAAGTACAGATTTTGAAGTTTAGAAAAAGAAGATACAACCATTCAAATTTTAATTTAAACGTACAGAAACCGGTGATTATAGCCTTATGTACTTACGTGAAGCGCACCTTACTTGTTATTTAATAAAATATTTTATCAAAGCACTTTTATATTGATTTAAATCACAAAAAGGCATATTTTTATCACAGCTAGTTTCCACAGTGTGGAAACTCTTTCAACCCATACTCTTATTACCTCTCAAGTCTCCATACCTATTTTTTTTTCTATAAAATTATGAAAGGATGGGTAAACATCTCAAACTACCAAAACTGAAAACATTTTTAGAGATCTTAATCTTCTTTAGATAAAGACAAGCAGTATTCCTGCAAATAGTGCTCTAAGATAATGCTAATTGTCTTAATTATTGATCTTCGAGGTTTAGTTTAAGACTGATATTGACTGATGCTAGCTGAGCCGTAAGATATTTGAATATATAAGGCATCTCCAGCCTGTTAATTGTTCCTTTTTCACGGCAGATATGACAACTAATTGCACCACTCTCGTCAGATTGCTGACTACTCCCTGATTGAATCACAGGTCCCAGAATTGAACCACAATTCTTACACACCAAGATCTGT
Organism: Gerris buenoi; assembly: GCA_001010745.2. Taxonomy (NCBI): domain Eukaryota; kingdom Metazoa; phylum Arthropoda; class Insecta; order Hemiptera; family Gerridae; genus Gerris; species Gerris buenoi. Next base: position 189,461 of record KZ652594.1, read on the forward strand.
AAAAAAATAAATAAATAAATATAATAATAATAAAATCTTTATTGCTTGTTTAATAATTTAGTGTTTCATTCATAACATAATCTATCCTATAACTACAACTCATAAAGATTAGGAATTTTAAATACATAAAATTTACATTTAGCTTTAACATTTCTCACCCCTCCAGGAATTGGACCTGGATAACACTAACACTGATGATAATTGGACTCGCTAGTGGGGCTGCCTTAATCCTCTTAAACTACTTGTTCCCATGATATTTTCTTACTCTGAGCCTTTAAAACTTCTTGTCAAGCATTAACTATTACACATTCCCAATCTATAGTTTTTCATGCCAATTTCAGTCTCCAAGGCTTCTTAGGTCTTCCTTTACACCCTCTATCTTAGATTGGTTCTGTAATTGCTATACCCCAGCTTATATCATTTCCCATGTATAGAATACAAAGGCTACTTCCCATCCCTAAGACATGACTTTATCTTTCTCGTAAATAATTCTTAAGTTTTCCTCTACACCCTCCATCTTAGATTTCTACTGTAATAGCTACACCCCATCTTAGATCCTTTCCTATGTTTGGGGAATGCAAAGGCTACTTTCCAAACCCTAGAGCACATCATCTTCGTCCATGTTCCATAAATAAAATTAAATAATTTTCTATGGCTTTCATAGCATCTGAAAGATGTAAAAACTTACTGTAGATTTATCAGAGCAGTGAAATAATCTATCCTGGAGTAGGAAGGCGGCTCCATGAGATATAAGTGCATCACGCTCCATCTCACCAAATCTCACACCTCCTCCTCTTTTCCTTCCCTGAACTGGCTGTCTGGTCACCATATCCGTTACTCCTGTGCTACGTACCTAATCAAAGAATAAATGTCAAGCATCAGTAACAATAATAATATAATAAAACAATATAATCAAAAAATATAATCAAATATAACAATAATCAAATAACAATTTTATATAATCCTAATAAAATATAAATATATACTACTATATTATATATAAGTGTGGCGATAGGCTCACACTAATAGTTGCATATTTAATTAATAGAAAAAAATAGTATTATGTGAGATGCCTATCAATCATTGTAATATGAATCAAATTTTATTAATCTTAAGATTTAATTTAAATATAATTAATTAAGTTGTGATATTTTACCTGCCACTTGTCTGATACCATGTGCCTCAGTCTCTGATAATGAATCACACCAAAGAATATATCCGCTGTCATTTCACAACCATCAACTCCACTGTACATTCGTTCAGTCCCATAGTAACTATAACCTCCTATAAATCAATAATAAATGGCGTATAATCAAAGATTGTGGGTGTTTTGAGATATAAAATAAAGGAAGATTATCTTATCTCATTCACCTATATTTCAACATTATTCCTGTCCAACCAGCCTTAACAGAAATTTTAATATTTGTGGTAACATAAAAAATCATCAGGATTTAAAAATATAAATATTTTTAAGTGCTTTTTAAGTCACTTAATGTTAAATATAAGGGGATTTTTAACCTAAGCTAGTCTTCACAAATGTTTGAGTAGAGTAGATACTTTGTAAACCTTAAAACCAATTCTTCATAAGTTTAACTTTAATTAAAAACAATACCTGCTTCGAGGAGTCTGCCAAAATAGTCAATTGCAGTGTCCTTCTCTGAGAATAGGAAAGGGGAAGCATCATGTACTAGACCATGGACAGATGCAGACTTCCCTGCCATACATTCAATCATCATAGCTGAAAACAATCCACAAATTTATTTAAATATGCAAAATTATTGACCGTATTTTAAGTAAGTTACAATATTATTTGTTAAAACAAAATTGGTATTCTTATATTACATCATTAATAATCAACACACACATAAACCATTGCTTAAATTTCATCAATTATACAAGTAAGAAGTGTTGTTAATTATATTTCATATGCTAACAAAAAAAAAAAAAATAAAATAAAGACATACCAATTGTCATACGAGAAGGAAAGCCATGAGGGTTAAATACAATATCAGGTACTAAGCCAGATTCTGTAAATGGTAAATCTTCTGCGGGCCATTTTTGACTGCAGATGCCTTTCTGGCCTGCTCGGGATGCAAACTTGTCTCCAACTAAAGGTGCTCTCTATAATCAGAAAGTTTGATGCATTATAACAACTATAGGTTTGTTCCAACCACACCACAAACTAGTTTCAAACTGTATATTAATTGTGGTTGGAACAAACCGTATGAGTATTAAGCCTGTAAAAACGCACATTATTCCTTCAACAACAAATCTAATTCAAGTTTTAGCTCCTCCACAAACAGAGCAACTCAAGACAAACTGATTACAAACTCAAATTACCAACCAGTGGACTATGAGTTTCAACCTGTGTAATTAAATGGGACACCGCACACGGAGCAACTCATTACAAACTGGGTTTGCTTTCTGTCAACTCAAAAATGACTGGAGTTTCCAGTTGAGTTTGTTTTGAGTTGCTCCGTTTGCGTAGGGCCAAACTCTAAAGCTATTTGTACTCAAAATATAATTAAAATAATAAGAAAACATTTTACCGGAAGCCTAAGTGTGATACAAGCTTTGACTGGTGGTTCTCTGGAACCTTGAATGGATCCACAGAGTTTTACACTGTCCACTACAGCATCTTCTTTACCATCATAACTACCCACAACATAGCACGATCTCTCTGCATTGTAGTAACTAAACAAACATTTTTTTTTTAAATTCCTGTTATTACTTGTACAATCTGTACTGGAGCTAGGCCCAATTTCATTTCATATATATCATTACATAACATCTGAAAAATTATACTAAAACAACATGTACCATAATATAGTAATAAAATGCAAATTTTTGAAAAATTACCAGTAATAAGGATCTTTATAAGTGAGTTTAGCTCCAGGGAAGGGAAGACCATCATTTCCTAAGGTTTTGATTAGATTTGGTTTACTTGGATCAAGTCCAAAGTAAGAATTGTTCTAAAATAAAAAAATATTAAAATAATTTAACAAATGAAAAAAAATAAAAATATACATATATATATATA
>KZ652595.1:4885-24651 GCA_001010745.2 Gerris buenoi
CAAACCCCGGCGCTGGAGCTTGTTTTTCTCTCACTGTTTCCCGTAGTTAATAATAATTATAATTTGATTTAAATTTATTTATTTATTTATTAGCTAATTTATTTATTTATTAATCAGTTACTGATTAATTAATTTATTTAGTAATTCGATTTATTTACTTATTAACTTACGATCAATTGATCTTACTTTTGCATACATGCCTTTTCATACACGTCTAATAAACTTATTATTCTACAGTATTATCTACTTGTTTCTTCTTTTCTTAAACTACAGTCCACCCTTTCAGTCCTACCTCTTTGGACTGGTCATCTGATTCCTTTTACAATCCTTACCCTTCGGTACCCGTATCAGAGAATCCCTCCTACGGGCCGAAACAAAAGGAATAGAAAGAACTCAATTCCCTATTAACCTTGCACCAATACTGTCTTAAGAAAGGTAGATTAGGTAGTGCACATCTATATCAAGCTGATCTATAGCGCACAATCTGTATCAACAGATGTTTAAATTAACTCATACATTATTAGACGAAGTAGAACTAACTAAGTTTGCATTAGGATAGATAAATAAACAAAATTCTACACAAGTACAGCAGCACTAAAATCTGCCCCAATTAATTATTTTCATATAAAAGTTAGTAGTAGATAAAATTCATAATTTGTTAAACTCACTCAATTAGCTTATATTTAATAATTCAACCAAAAATTGCTCACAATTTAAGAATTAAAGGATATTCTCCGATAAGATTATGTTGTTTGGACTAAAGATAATTCTGATTCGTATTGACAATATAAAAGGCACAAGGTAAATTTATTTAGAAAATCACTCTAGCATCTAACAATAAGTACTCTGCAGAGAGTATAATTAGTGTGTGTTAAATACAAAGAACATACAAGGATAAGTTTACCCACAGGATGGTTTCCTACATTAAAAAAAAAATTGGACAGATATGAACAAATATGCACTTGATACAAATTTTATGTTAAGCTTGACAATATGTTTCAAATTAAGTCTTTAAAATAATAATTAGTGTAATAAATAATAACTGAACTCACCAAAATATTCCCCTTCTTCTTCCTGTTTTTCCATTTGCTCCTCAAGTTGTCGAGTCAGCTCCTCAATCTTCCTTTCAGCTTCACTAGGGCCCTACAAAAAAAATAAAATAATAATAATAAATAAATAGAATTAGTTTATTCTGTAAAATCGAGGATCTAATAGAACAAATAATAAATACTTTCTTAAAAGAAGTCCAAATTACAATAGGACTACCAAATAGTGCAGCACACAGCTCTCTCGCATCTTATTGTGTACTTTAATGATGTTTCATTTTTAAAACCCTTTATTGTCTAATTTATTTAATTCTCTCCACCCCTTATTTTTAAATCTATCAATATTGTTTTTATATAAATAAAATTAGCAATTAAGCAATATTTAAACTGCGAAAGCAGTTGAAATTAATGTGTCACTATCTGTGGGCTACTTTCGTCAAACCATCCAAATTTGTTAAAAATCGGATGAGTACTTTTAAATATATAAGTGGGTGTAACTAAAGGAAGATGTGTGCCCATGTGGAGGAGAAAGTAATAGGTGCAGAAGGTTGACATTAATATGGAACCAAAAACTAACTTACTAACTAAGAAAACTCTGTGGCCCAACAGCCCCTGGAGGGTCTAGGCCTGCAAATATGGTACAATTGGCTACTAAAATCATACAAAATGTGGTACCAAGTCTTCTTAAAATCAGACGAGTTGTATTTGAGATTATGGTGGTTCCCAAAAGGTTGAATGAAAGTCTGATACAAGACCAAAAATGTATCCTACTGTCTGAAACAGATTCTGTCTTGGATTTTTTTTTTTTTTAATATAAAAATATGTTATACTTCAGAACAATCACAATGCTCCCATGACCTTTTCTTAGAAGCAAAATTTAAGATTTATTTCTTTGCTTATTTAAATATTTTAACTTAATAATTCCATTGGCATACAATAATGGATGTAGATTATTATAACATATTCCCAATATTTCTATTAATTGCTATATTAGACTCAGTTCGTGATTTCAATAAAGAAGAATCACCAAAAAATAAAAATCAATTTAGTAGTACCTAGGTAATTTTCTTTTTTGACACCTCAAATTTAACTAGCCTATAAAAGCTAAATATTATAAATCTAAATTTCCCACCTGTAGGAGTGGCCCATAATTTGAACCTTAATAACGAAATGCAAATTAATACTAGCACTATTTTAATAATCATAAATGGCAGCATACCAAGATTAAAAAAGAAAATTAAATTTTATAATATATATAATGATAAAATTATCTACTGAAAAATTATGCTCATATTAAATTAGGGTAGAACTTCAGTATATACTAGATATCACAAATCGGTACAATCGATTGTTATAATGACGCCATATTTTGATATGTACAAATAAAGCGTGATTTGCATAATTTTACACGTTTTAACAAAAACTTAAAACTGTTAGTTTTGTGTTTGAATTACATTTTTTTAGCCTTAATTTTTTAGCCCTAGTATTTTTAATCTCCGCTCATTTTCTGAATAAAAACAACCCCCCTGTATATCGTCACTGAAACTGCAAATTGTCGTATGTCAAAAAGGGCATTTTTCAGGAGAGCCAAAAAGGTGTATATTTTCTTTTTATAATATGATAAAATTATTATACCATCTTTAATATTCTTTATTTAGTATTTATTATTGCATGGCTAAACAACTGAAGCATTGGATTTAATATTATAACAAATACAGCTACATACGTTCACTTTGCAATCTAATATTAGTCAAGATTTTTAAACAAAAAACACTTTGCACCTAACATACAACCTTTTGCGTTTAAATTTTTAGACATACGACATTTTTAAAATTAGTTTTTATTCATATTATTTTTAAAAGAGGATGTAAAAACAAAAGTCATACTTATTTATGGGTCATGTAACAATAAAAACAAGTAGTAATATATCTTCCTGATGAGAACTAATATTGTTCTAAAGATAAATCAAAACATACGACAATTTACAGTTTAAAGAAAAAAACATAGAACAAATTGATATTTTATTATATCTCTCATTTGAAAAGTTGATGACTTACAATAATTTACCAGGAAGTGAGGATAACTAAATGCAACATTTTTAACCAATAAAAAAAAATACGATTTTTTGACATACGACAATTTGCAGTTTCAGTGACGATATAGACCAAGTAAAGGTCCAAATCAAAGAACAAAAGAGTTTAACGGACAAGATATATTGATATACAAAGTCTTGAAAGAGGTCGATATTGAAATAACGTCTTATCAGAAGGAGCCCCATATACTGTAGTTCAGCCTAAATTAGAAATGTCAGGTAAGACTAAACTTGGTATTTTAAATGGGCTGTAAAAATAATGAAATAAAAACCTAACTAATTAAATATGTTACCATAGGTCGAGGTGGGGTGATGTTGTAAGGAAGAAGAGTCTTTCCAGATGCTTGGATGTTCTTTATAAGAGAAGGAGTAGGGCTAGGAGGAGGCACAACCTCAGGGTTGGGTTGTTTAGGCTGTATTGGCAAAGCCTGAAACGCTGGAGCAGGAGCAGGTTGTTGAGTAGATGCACGTGTTGGGGGATCACTTACTGAGCGTGAAGACACAGGAGCATGGGTCTGTTGCTGGCTACGATCAAGTCGTCCAGCGTGTCCCAAGGGAGTAGATACGCTCGTAGCGTGGCTAAGTGCTACCGAACTCTGGCTCATACACACTCCCACATGGCCCAGAGAAGATACTGTTGAACTAGGGTGACTCATTGATGAGTTGTGGCTCATGGCTGAATTATGGCTAAGGGCTGAATTGTTGCTCATGGCTGAGTTATGACTTAAAGAAGAATTGTGGCTCATATTGGTGGTATGACTAAGAGATGTCGAGTTACTAAGAGATTTTGCATGGTGTATAGGGGGAACAGGGTGATTAAGTAAGGAGCTGTGACTCTGCATTGTTTCTGTATAGCTGGAGGTTACAGGTGGGTGAGAAAGAGGTGCAGAAGCATAATTCAATGAAGCAGACGCATGACTGAGAGAACTGTTAACCGCCTGCCTTGGCTGCTGTGGAGACGGAACATTTGACACTTGTCCTGGATAAGGAGGTGGCGGATAAAGAGGAGGTGTCATAGGCAAGGCCATCTGAGGAGAAGCTCTATTTTGAAGTCCTCTTATTTCTTGGATGTTTTCGTAAACAGGAGGAGCTTCGTAAGGAGGATCTTTATACTTCATACCAACAGGCACCTGAGGTTGTGCCTTTCTAAAACCAGTATTTTCATAAACGTTATCAATGTAGCTTGTTCTAGGGCTGACTTTAGGGTCTGCAAGAGGTTGGTAGTAAGGTTGTTTCTGATTTCTACTGTACAGCTCCACATTCTCGTAGAGAGGGGAAGTTTTAGTATCGTACTGGGGCACAGCAGCCATGCTCGACCTGGGGCTGTTGGAATCTCGACTTGAACAGCTGTTAGTCGGACTTATGGGTTTACTAAGATATGCATTGTAATACTTGTTGTGGTCTAATTGTTGATTAGAACCGTTCTGATATCTTGGCAAGTCTTTATCGCTGAGACTAACGGAATTCAAAGAATTAGTGACGGAATCGAGTTGCCTACTCATGGAAGGGAATTTTGACGAACTTGTAACATGACCTCTGTCGTATCCTTTGTAATCAGTGGACTGAGCCTTGGACATGTCCAAGTAACCTTCTAATGCGGAACTGGACCTGACCCTAGTATTGACCTCCACCTTGTTTGCCATATTCATAGGTGATCTAGGTCTACCTGTGATAACGTCGTAGCACATACTATTTACAGGATAACTGCTGTTACCAGTGCCGTACGAAACATTTCCAGATCTTACGGGATCCTCTACCTGTTTTTGAGTGATCCTCCCGTAACCAGACTCCCCGCCCCCTTTCATACCAACTTCGGAGTTTGGCCGGGTCGAATCTAAACTACTCTTTAAATGTTTCGATAAATAAGGGTCCATGCTTTAAAATAACGATCTGATTCACTGAAAATTGCGAGGTGCGAAGTTAACTCCAATGGCATTTTTCCTGTTTGACCAGTAAGTTCAACTCGCAGACCATGGCATACAACGCACACACGTCTTTAGAAATTAACCAACAAATAGAACCTCACTTGTTATCAACAGTTAAAAAAATAATCAAACCGAAAAAATGATTATTATATCAATGCGTTCGAAAACAAGAAGAAAACATGACACTGAACACGAAGAACACAAACACTTCCGCCGACGAACGAACACAAACTGAAAGGTTCTCACCTTCTCCACAGTTGAACAGGCAAATCAGCGCTAGTGTCGCACCCAATCAAGATTATTTTATTTTCTTATTTTTTTAAGATTTTTTCTTCGTGCGTATATGATTGTTTTAATATCAGCATTCTAAAAAATAAATGTTACATTAGATTATCGTAACTATTTCAGACCTTCAAGATAACATTTTAGCGTGGGGGTCGTGATAAGATTATCTGTTGAGTGTCCTTCCCTATTAGATTCTTTGTTTAGAAAAAGAAAAAACTTCCTCACACAGCAGGTCAAAGGTAATAGAGCTCTAATTTAAATTGAAAATAATAAACCACAATTTGAGTATCTTATGAGAATGCATGATTGTTGTTTGAATTTATTCAAACAATAATACTTTAATTATTTAAATAATTTTTCGATTAAAAAATCGTCTGATGAATCATGTATAGAACAAAACTTTCTCATATAGACATTATCCTCAATTTAATTGATTTCTTAACATAATTTAAAAAGTGTCCAACAGGTGTTTTTAGCGAATTTTCGAAGAAAGTTAAGCTATTGCAATGGCTTCAAAATTTTGGTAATGTGAATTTTTGAAAAAATTTTTCATGGAAATCCGTTTCAGGCCATTCTGAATCGATCCCTAAATTTTAACACTTTTTTTATGTACCTATGTGTATATGTGTCACTCCAGACGATATCTCCCCTAAAGCCGGCTTTACACCTTGCGATTTGTCGGTGCAATCTGGTCGGAACGATAAATCGCACCGATATATCGTAAGGTGTAAATGGAAATTGTATAACGATATCGGGATTGGGGTTGGGTTGTTGATCGAATCAAAACCTATTCAATCTGTGAGATCGGCCGACGAGTCGGTGCGTGTAAAGGGAGGTTGTACAACCTCCCGGCCAACTCCCTACGTAAAGTAAATTAAATAGAAAGATCGGGTCAGAGATCGGGGTTAGAAATCGGTGTGGTGTAAACGCTCCCAGGTTGCAACGATATATCATGCATTTTATCGTTCCTTCAGATTGCACCGACAAATCGCAAGGTGTAAAGCCAGCTTTAGGATGTACTTAAAAATTTCAAACAAAATTTAAAATGTCAATAATATCAAAAGAATGGGGCCGGCGTAGCTGAATGGTTAGCGCCCTAGCTCTGAAACCAAGGTCTACCCCGACGTGAGTTCGAATCCCGGAGGGGTCAGACATGTTTCACACTGATGATCTCATCGAGTAGATGAGTAAAGTGGTCGGATAACCCCCCCGTCCTGTAATGACCCATTGAGCTGTCGAACGGGACTAAAATCAAAAAAAANAACACTTTTTTTATGTATGTATGTATGTATGTATGTATATATGTATATATGTATATATGTATATACATATGTATATATGTGTCACTCCAGACGATATCTCCCGTTAGAATGCACTTAAAAATTTCAAACAAATTTTAAAATGTCAATAATATCAAAAGAAAGGATGAGTTTGTTGGCCAGAATTTTTGGAGTTCATTTAGGGGTCACATTTTGACAATTTAGGGTCAAAAATAGCATAAAATCGTGTTTTTTCCATTTTACCCCTTATTTTATATGAAAATATTATAAAAGTGTACAAACAACAATTACTGTACTCTTAAAGAGCTTTCCAACGTTGGCATCTTGAAGGGTAAAAACTATTATGACTTTTTTACCCGGTACCCGTGTGTATCCAAACATTTTTTCCCCCCATCCAAATTATAAACCAACATTTTTTTATATTATCATAAGCCAATAGTACGCAGATTTCTTTGAATATTAGCTCATTAAGTCATGGTGCATGACTGGACTTCTATAAAATTATATTTATTTTTATTAATATCTCGGAATTTAATTTTTTTCCGGGGAAACGATTTAATAGGTATTTAAATGGACTAGTTTTGAGAAATTTTGTTAACAAAATCGTCAATAACGTTTTCAAGAAAGTGTTTTATTCCAGTTTTTTTATTTTTGTAGAGTGGGGGGAGGGTGTTAGAGCCCCAAAATTTTGACCTAAAATTCATTTCTCAATTTCACCTCAGAGTATGCATGTAAACAAAATTTCATTGAAATCAGCTTTGTAGTTTAGGCTCCATGCTTCGGCCCAACTCCAGACTGACAATTTTTAAAAAACCCCTTTTTTGGACTCATAAGATGTTAATCCATCATAATCTCAAAACATAATTTTCATTCTTACTCTTTTTATTCAAAGTAGTCTGAGTCTGGCTAATTCGAGTGGTGCAAGTATGGGTGCTTGGTTAATCCTGATGGACCTCAACAAAAAAAATAAATAAATAAAATGTAATCAGTACACCTAAATTAATTTATGAAATACAATTTAGGTTTACAAAGTGACTTACGTATTTATGGGACTAAAAAGTAATTTTTATGATAAAAACATGGATATTATTAGATATACCCAACTAAAAATTGTTCATTTTAATCCAGAGTCTCGGTAAACTGGACAGAGCCGGGTCCCATTTAATGCAGATTAGCAATACACTACTGTACTAAGTATATGAGAAAGTAAAAAGAAAGTTAAAAAGTCTAATGAAATAATTTTAACTAACTGATCTAATAACTATCTAATAAATTTATTTTTTTTAAAATATTTAGTCTGAAGTGAAAAGAGATAAGAGATTAGGCTGCTTTGGGTCCCAGGACATTCTGGGATCCCTGGGAACGAGAAGGCGGACGAAGTGGCAAAGAAAGGAGCTTCCACGCCATTCTGTGGACCGGAACCCGCCATTGATTGGTCTAGAGGACAGGCGAGGTCAGCCATCAAGGCGTGGATCTGGGAAGAAGCCAGGATGGCATGGATGAAAACAGAGGACTGCAGGCAGTCAAAATTGCTGCTGCCTGACCTAAACAAGAGGAAAACCAGATGGCTTATGGGACTGAGTAGACCCAACTTAAGGATTATGGCTGGAATCTTAACTGGGCATTGCCAACTCAAAAGACGCTGAAGATCGAGGAAGACCCTTCCTGCCCAAAGTGCGGTGAAGGAGAGGAAACGGCTCACCACTTTTTGGGAGTGTGTGAAGGATATGGCAGGATTCGCTTTCATGTATTAGGTACAGGGGAAATCGGAGAGGAGGAACTTGTCACACTCAAGTGGCAAGACATTCTCTCCTTTGTAACCCAAACAAGGAGATTTGAGGGTTCGACTGAGGTAGTTCGATGGGTGTGAGTTCAGGGGTTGGCAAAAAGGACCCGAATGCGGTCTAGTTGCTAGGCTTGGCCTCCCCGCCCCCTTACTACTACTAGTCTGAAGTGAATCCTTCATATTTTCTCTAGACTAAGAAATTATTTTTGTTATTCTTACTTTTGATTATAATTATAAATTTAACTACCTTATGCTCCTTCTATTTTTTACATTTAAGGGACATAGAAACTTTTATGTTCCAGTTTTATTTCCAAAAGTGAGATACATTTTCAGCCTTAACCCTTTAACTCTATACTAGTGAAACAGCGCAATCTGTGAAATTTAAACCAAATAATGCTATCTATATAGAGTAATATTTTCCTTTATTGTTTAAAAGAAATTGGTGCAGCAACATTTTGTGAGGCCTACTGGAGAGTGTACATGCCACCTCTTTGAGGTTAGTAGATAAAATACTGCATATTAAATTAAAAACCTTAATTTTGTGTACCCTTGAGTTTTCAATAGCCGCTCCGCTCATTTCCTGAAGAAAAACACCCCTCCTCTATATAAACCAGGTAGAGGTGCAATTTCGATGGCATTTACAATCCAAATTATTTTGTATTTGGAACTTAGTTCCTTGTGGCACGTTCTGGGCCCGGGAGTGAATCCGAAAAAAAAAAACGACCAAAATCACCGTCACGAAATCTACCGATAATGGTGATAACTTTTCTAAAAGTTGACCGATTTAATTGAAATTTGGTACACATGTTCATTTTACCAATGCCCAAACCAAGTTCGTTGGATAACGTTATCCGCCCAAGCATTCGTGCGCAACGCTCGCGTAAACGTAAGCGTCAAATAAAAAAATTGGAATTTTTGGACGGGAAAAAATTCTAACTTCATCTATTTAATGAGACAAACAACTTTTTTAAATAAAATAATATAGTAAAACGAACACCGACACTGCTATGAAGTGATAAAGATCGCTAAATTTATTAAAGCGGACCAAAACGACTAAAATAAACAAAACAACGTTTTTACCGATATCTTACGTTCTAACGTAATGATTTTAATGAAACTTTATATACATCACCTATAGTACAATTGAAACAAGCATGTAAAATTTCAACATGATACAAGCAAAAGTTTTTGTGAGTTAATGATTTATATTTTTTATTTTAATATTTAATTAGATTAATTTGCCGTCAGCGTTTGAGGGGACAGTTCTTTTTTGTTCTACTACCATCTGCTTTAACTATAAATTTATCATTAACTTTTTTCTCAATATACAATACATTATTTATTGTAAGACGCTCACTTCAAAGATAATAAAAAGCTTTTCATTTAATTTTGCCTTAACTCTGCTAGTAAAAGTAGTTAGTTACTTATAGTATTGTTACTTATATTTAATGAAAAGCGTAAGGAACTTCGTTCCTATCGGGTGTCCCACGACACCACACGTATTTTTTTAAATTTGTTTAGTACGAAATAGTTTATTCTAATAAGACAAAAAAGGATGCCTCATAATCAATAAATGAATTTATAAAGCATATGAGAAGGGGGGGGGCATGATTTATATTAGAGATAATACTTCCACAGTGCTAACGCCTAACAAGGGTCTTGGCTTTCCTTATGATTTGCCTTAATTCTTCCTGGTTCCATATTGCTTTCTAGTTCAACAGAAAGTGGTTCAGGAGGTATGATCTTCCTCCCTCAACACATCTACCTCTACAGCTATCTTCTCAATGACCTACCTCTCCAACTCACACCATGTATTTCTTCATATTATACCAATCTCTGGGACATTATCAATCTCTCTTGTCCTACATTATTATCTCTACATGGTCCAGTTACATACTAGTCTTCATGAATCTCACCAAATTCTCTCTTTCCACAAAATCCCTCAATGAGCACGAAACCTCAAGGTTGAATTTCTACAGCAGTTCATTTAGGTTATACAACAAACAAGAGAGAAGTCACAGAATACTAAGAGTACAGTCAGCACCAAAGTAGAGTTTGTACGTTGACAGCACGGGAAATTGAGTGACACACAGATTGGCCAACCTCTCTGGGGGAAAAAATAAAGCCACTAGGTCTGTGAGTAGGAGTGGGGCAGCGTTTATCCAGAAGGCATCTACCCTCCACTAGAGACATTTATCCTTGCCTAGTTGGCACAACCTTTTGTCCGGGAAAATCTCAAGCTCTCATTGGCTCCCCACCCCATTTGCTAGTTTTTCCTGCCCTGTCAATCCACTAACTCTACTTTGGTACAGACTGTAGTCCAGTTGTTGAAAGGATTAAAGTCTCATGTCTGCTGATATCAATCCACCAGAGACTTGCCTATTCAGGAGGTACCAGTACCATTATAGCACAATTAACATAAATAATATTAACATGAAGTTACCTTACTTTAATAGTCCAGTCAAATGGTGCATAAAAAGAGCTCAAAGTGGAAAGTTTTGGTGTAATTGTTGTTAGTGGCTTATTTTATGTTTTCTGGGGTGCTGAACACGAATCTGAAGTTGTCCAACAAAATTTCCCTCGGCAAATATGAGAAATCATCGAAAAACTACAAAAAAAAAAAGTTTTTTATTGGTTTTCAGCTTATAACTTGCAAAGCAATCTACTCACGCAAAAAGTAGTCTAGTAGTAAAATAAAAAGGAGAAAATAATCTACATTTTATGTCTATAACTTTTATTTGTACGTCGTATGGTTTTCACGCAAATGGGAGTTGAAATATTGGGAAGATGTGGCGGGTGGANGTGGGGCGAAATATAGCCAGATTTCGAAAGAATGATGCTCTGCGTATAATTTATTTCTATACCCTTCAACGACCCACACATAAATACTAGAAGATTAATAGAAGGGACAAACTAAACTACTCTGTATAACCTATTTAAACTATCATATGAATTTTAGACCCTACTACTCCAAGATTTTAAATTTATTTTATTAGACTAATAATAAGGAAGAAAAACAGGCACTCTTTTACTTTGTTACCCACCATTTATTTATTTTTTATTTATTTATTATTAAATCCAAGTGAACTATTCTTTTGTTCAAAATTTATTGGATTAAAGGTTACTTTGCCTTACTAGATAGTTAGACTAACTAATTTTTATTTACAGAAGTGTGATATTCCTTTGTCCCAAAGGAATATTTCAACATTCCCCACTTAAGATTGTCAATTAATTTGGAAAAAATGTCAAACACAATAATGTAAACAAATGGTGGGTAACCAAGTAAAATCTTCCCACATCTGACCTAATTTACTTTGTTACCCACCACAGGGTGGGTAACAAAGTAAAAGAGTACCGTTTGAATATTTCTCTCTCTCCGTTTATACATGAGTTAAGCCGGGTTTACACGGGTAGAGTAAGCAGGAGAGTAAAGTAGCGAGTAGAGTGCACTCTACTTCCCACTCTACCAATTTTACTAGCGACTCTACTCGCAACTCTACTCTACTGAGCATTTTGTCAGGTTTCTACGGGTAGAGTTACTCTACTCACTACTCTACTCTCCTGTTTACTCAATCTGTGTAAACCCGGCTTTAAAGTACAGAGAGAACAGCCTATTAACACTTGTAATTGATTGGATCAGCACAGTAAAACACATATAACCTCTCTGGAATTCAAACAAGATATGTCAGCGTTGGGCCTGGAGCTTCCAGCAAACCACCCACTTCAAACCTCCCTGCTTCAACCCCACTTTAAGCAAAACTATTTTAATTTCCATTTTTTTAAGCAACTATTTTAAAATTTAATTTCCTACAATCAATCTTTATTTAAAAAAAAATGATGTAATACCTGGTAAATAAATTCAACATTTGGCATCATTGTAAATGGTATATAAAATGAAATATCATGGAATATTCTTCGCATAAATCTAAAGAAAATCACAATTACAAAAATTTGCAGTCCAAACAATCTGAAAAGTGGAAAAACTGGTAAAATACAAGATTGTACATTTTATTAGATAAGGGTTTTAAGCAGCTTGTAACTAACAAGTTAGTTTATAAAATTTAATAACAAATACATTTTATTAAGACAAAACATTTTAATATCTCAAATAATTACATTTCTTTTATTTTTATTTTAAAAGGCATGAATAAGTCTTATGGACAATATATATATTTTTTTAAATTATATAATATATTTAATAAATTAAATATATATTTAATTAATTTATTAATTATACTTTTATAATTGTATTAATTTCTAATTACTCAACATTGATGCTTCCTTGATGATTGATGACGCCTACTAGGATTGGATAGTCCAGAAAATGCCGTCAGACTTTGTTTATTGTAATAACATCTTATCTGGGGCAGACGTGTGATCCTGACACGTGTGTGTGACGATCGATAAATAAATATAAGTTTAGAATACAAATCTTCTTCAAGAACAAAGTCTTTTAATTCTCTTGCTTTATAAAGGTCAAGACAAAGCTTTTAAACAAAAAAAAAAAAATAATAAATAAATAAAATAGTTAGTTTAAAGTTTATTATAAGATTTGTTTCCTTCTTTTTTTGAAGTAAAACTTCTTTAGGCACAATAGAGAAAATTGGCTTGAATTAAATTGAGTAAGAAAGTTTTTGATTCGAGAGACGCCTAAGAGAAAGATTTATCTGTAAAAAAATCTTTCACTTGGACAAGTCTCGATGCACCGACCTCTGATTCAGCTGGCAAAAATACTAACCATTGCACCACAGAGGTAGATGAATTTTTCAATATCCAGAATTAGTACATAAGCGTAATATTACATACATTATAATAATATAATATATATAAATGTTGTTTTTATTTTTTTTCTTCCGTTCGGTAAAATATTGTGAAATATTTATTTTTTTATTCAATTTTTAAGTTTTTGGTAGTACTCGGAAACGGTAGTAACTCTTTGGTAGTACGGAACGTTTAAATTTTAATTTAAATCAAATTATAATTACTATTTACAAAGGGAGACAGTCAGAGAAAAATAGACTTCTGCGCCGGGATTCGAACCACGGACCTCCCCCTCATTTCCAGTGTGCGGGTGCTCTAGCCAGTTAAGCTACACAGAAGAATACTTTCACCTGACAATATCGATACCTAATCCCGAATTAAGCTTTTCCAATTTTTCCACAAGTCTTAGAAGTCAAGAAACGACAATAGAACTAGACCAAGAAATACGCTTGTAATTATAAAGTACTTAATTAGTACCTGTACTTAGTACAATCAATTAGAAATTCAATTTTTAAGTTTTTGGTAGTACTCATGAGGGGGAGGTCCGTGGTTCGAATCCCGGCGCAGAAGTCTATTTTTTTCTCTGACTGTCTCCCTTTGTAAATAGTAATTATAATTTGATTTAGATTATTTTTTTAATTAAATTCCACATACCCATTTCTTAATCCTGAAATAATGAAATCAAAAAGTGCAAAGAGAGCAATGCATAAAATTGACTGTTTCTAGAACTTAAGTTTCGCTTATAATGTGTAAGAGTGTCACACATATTTTTTCATGTTGTGATTGACAACAGTATTATGAGCAATACAGCACAGAGTTATCAGCCACTTTCCTCATTGTTGTGAACACATATCTGAGAACTGAGTTTGATATTTGGGTCCAAATAGGTAGCATGAGCCTCACCAGTGGGATTCTTTGTACTGATTCATTGTCACAAAACAATGATAACAAGCAAAAACAAAACAATTGTGTCGGAGAATCCCATTTCGGACAGAACGGAAGTAATCTGTATTATGCCCAGATGCAAAATTCAATGTCGCCAACTCAATTGGGATGCAAGCCGGGACTCAACCTATGATAATGTGTCCGCAAGAATAATTTGCGACAATAAATCCGAAGAAAGAATCCTAATATGTACTTGGCCTTAGACCACCAAACACCTATTTAAACTTCAGTATTTATGTGTGGGTCGTTGAAGGGTATAGAAATAAATTATACGCAGAGCATCATTCTTTCGAAATCTGGCTATATTTCGCCCCACTCCGGGGCATATTCATGCCTAAAAACATCGAAAAAACCTAGATATTTATGGCATGAATATGCCCCGGAGTGGGGCGAAATATAGCCAGATTTCGAAAGAATTATGCTCTGCGTATAATTTATTTCTATACCCTTCAACGACCCACACATAAATACTGAAGATTAATAGAAGGGACAAACTAAACTACTCTGTATAACCTATTTAAACTATCATATGAATTTTAGACCCTACTACTCCAAGATTTTAAATTTATTTTATTAGACTAATAATAAGGAAGAAAAACAGGCACTCTTTTACTTTGTTACCCACCATTAATTTATTTTTTATTTATTTATTATTAAATCCAAGTGAACTATTCTTTTGTTCAAAATTTATTGGATTAAAGGTTACTTTGCCTTACTAGATAGTTAGACTAACTAATTTTTATTTACAGAAGTGTGATATTCCTTTGTCCCAAAGGAATATTTCAACATTCCCCACTTAAGATTGTCAATTAATTTGGAAAAAATGTCAAACACAATAATGTAAACAAATGGTGGGTAACCAAGTAAAATCTTCCCACATCTGACCTAATTTACTTTGTTACCCACCACAGGGTGGGTAACAAAGTAAAAGAGTACCGTTTGAATATTTCTCTCTCTCCGTTTATACATGAGTTAAGCCGGGTTTACACGGGTAGAGTAAGCAGGAGAGTAAAGTAGCGAGTAGAGTGCACTCTACTTCCCACTCTACCAATTTTACTAGCGACTCTACTCGCAACTCTACTCTACTGAGCATTTTGTCAGGTTTCTACGGGTAGAGTTACTCTACTCACTACTCTACTCTCCTGTTTACTCAATCTGTGTAAACCCGGCTTTAAAGTACAGAGAGAACAGCCTATTAACACTTGTAATTGATTGGATCAGCACAGTAAAACACATATAACCTCTCTGGAATTCAAACAAGATATGTCAGCGTTGGGCCTGGAGCTTCCAGCAAACCACCCACTTCAAACCTCCCTGCTTCAACCCCACTTTAAGCAAAACTATTTTAATTTCCATTTTTTTAAGCAACTATTTTAAAATTTAATTTCCTACAATCAATCTTTATTTAAAAAAAAATGATGTAATACCTGGTAAATAAATTCAACATTTGGCATCATTGTAAATGGTATATAAAATGAAATATCATGGAATATTCTTCGCATAAATCTAAAGAAAATCACAATTACAAAAATTTGCAGTCCAAACAATCTGAAAAGTGGAAAAACTGGTAAAATACAAGATTGTACATTTTATTAGATAAGGGTTTTAAGCAGCTTGTAACTAACAAGTTAGTTTATAAAATTTAATAACAAATACATTTTATTAAGACAAAACATTTTAATATATCAAATAATTACATTTCTTTTATTTTTATTTTAAAAGGCATGAATAAGTCTTATGGACAATATATATATTTTTTTAAATTATATAATATATTTAATAAATTAAATATATATTATTAATAAATATAAATATATATTCATTTACTTGCATTCACAATCTTAAATACAATTTTCAAAATAATATTTTTATTATAACTAGGAAGCAATTTTTTAATTAGACATGATTCAATTAGTAGACAAACATTATCAATAAATTGTTGACAATTATTGTTATCTGATTACATTTTTAATGGAAAAAATCCAGATATAAAAAATAAATAGGATTATCACATGAAAAAGAATTTTTAATATTCCTTTTCCCATATAATAATCCATATGTGAACATTTCAGTACTGATTTGCGATGGGTCAATTTATCATTCATCGGAAAATCCATTAATAATAACTAAGGCACACAATAAACATGCATATAAATGCAGAATTAGGATTTTTTTTTTTAGCACAAAACTGTCAATTTAATTTTGCAAACTTAAAGTTACTAACAGTACTAAATTTTTAAGTAATTAAAATTCCATAACCGCTTACATTAATTTCAATTATAAGTCCACCACATTATTAGTGGATATATTTAATTCCATTACCATTTCAAAGATTAGATTTTCAAATAACTAGGTGACAAACAATTACATATATAAAAACTATATTAAAAGTGATATTTTAATTTTTTCCCCTTACTTTCTTTCTATAGTTAATTGTTTTTAGTAACACTTTAACAAATTAAAATAATATAAAAATAGATAACGTCCTAAAAGTTTATGCCAAATTTTAGGGTTTACAAAAATGTTATATAGCTGCTTATGGAAGTTTGTGGACAATTAGGATGGCATAAAAAGTAATGAAGCTAAAAACAGAACTATAGTTCTTTTCTTGTAAGTTATTAATTATTAACCCTCTGAACAAACTCAATACCATCTTGTGATTTTCCAAGGTTTTTATTCAATTCTTTACAAAGCAAATGGAAAATCTTAACTAAGATAATAAAACTTTATCATTATTTTTATAGATGACAAAAAAAACTTTTAGGACCACAATAATGCTACATAAATCTAAAATTACATCATATAAATCTAAACCTTATAATAATTATAGTTAAAATGTTATTTTCTGTACATTTGATTAATTCAGCTATGTTGACAATATGTTAAATAACTTATTAATACATATTATTAATAAATTTAAAATGTATAAGGGAAATAAAGGCTTGACAAAGTTGCTTCAAGAAATGTCACTTGATAAATTATATTATTAATAAAACTATTATAAATTACAAGTGATTACTAAGAAACTTCTTAATAAACAATTATCAAACTAATTATTGAAGGAGAAAAGAATATTTAAAATAAAGGTAGGCTGATGTCTCGTCTATAACCCCTACAACAAAGCCCCCTCCAAAGAGTTATTCCATAGCAATGAAAGGGGTATAATTCAAAGATTAAATTTAATCAAACTATTGTTGAAACACAAAACAAATTTATCACAGAGCTGTTAAAACCTCTCTGATTTGGTAGATAACACTAGATGACCATTTATTGTTAATTTCTGAGTATAAAATTGGTTGAAAGCAATCTGTACTATTATTTTTTAATAAACAAGCCAAATCAAATCTTAACAATTTATTCAGTGAGAGGAAAATACAAAAAAAAAACTTAATTAAAACAATCTACCATCAGTAGGTCTTCACTTGTAACTGGGTTATATAGTTTTGAAGGTAAAGTAAAACTCATCAAATAAGCGACAAAACTATGATCAAATCATAGCACTTCTATGTCAATAATTGGATATCTATAGTTGTCCCAAATGTGGGCAACATGTAGCCACAGATATAAGCACACTTTTAGTCAAGCCATTTACAAACAATTATCTTCTCACAAATCCAGTAAAAATTCACAAAACGTAATACATTTAATTTATACACTAATAAATATATACAAATAAACCTAAGGTTACATTAAGACTAGATGTAGGCCGGAAATTTTAATAAGGTAAAAAGCTTATATAAATTTAAAAAAAATGATATCAGTAGAAATACATTAAACTTAAATGACATAAATTAAATTTAAAAAATAGTTAGTATATGAAATTTTCATTTATATTTTGTTTATCAACCATTATTTCTTCATTTCATTTTGATTGACAGAAATAAACATAGATAAAGTGGTAATCAGAGTAGATCTTGCCTTACCACACCGGGATTTGATCATAGATTTATCAGAATTTAGCCATTGGTTCTAGAGACAGATACTGGTACTATGTCTGTCAATCATTCCCAACTAACATTTCCACAATATTATTTTTTTTTAAAAGTAATTGCAGATGATACTTGCTGGATCTGAATANCTTAGTGATACACTATGAAATTCAAGAGAAAGGATTTCCAATTCTAAAGTGATAAGGCAGAAAAATCATTGAACCTTTCCCTACATGAATAGTTTTTATTGTTAATTGAGAAGGTAGATAGCTAAGAATTAAACGTTGTCAATCCCTGGGACAATTAAATAAGATTAGAGGGACAGGCAGTGTTTAGACCTTACCTCCCAGAGGGTTAACTAATATTTCAATCATTTGATTTTGTTTAATAAACTTAATATTTGATTAGGTGACTACTTTTTCAAAGTTTTTCTGAGGATTCACACTTGTTATTTTTTAAGCAAGGCCCACTTTTTGGGACTCTCCTGAGTGCTTTACTAGCAGAACACTGCCTAATTTTTATTTTAAGTTTTAAACTAATACTTTCTTATATCTACCTTTTAATCCTTATTCCACTGTAAATTAATTCTAAAAAATCAATGAAGGTTGAAAAAGGGTATAAACTTAATAAAAAACAAGACTCCTTACTAACCAATGAGTAATAAAGATAACAATGTGCTGCAGACAGACAACTCATAAGATCTTGCCTTACCACACCGGGATTTGATCATAGATTTATCAGAATTTAGCCATTGGTTCTAGAGACAGATACTGGTACTATGTCTGTCAATCATTCCCAACTAACATTTCCACAATATTATTTTTTTTTAAAAGTAATTGCAGATGATACTTGCTGGATCTGAATATCACTATATTTCATCATAAGATTTCAGCTTAACACCATCACCAGCAGAAGAATACAAAACAGTGTTTGTTGTGTGTAAATGTTTTGAATTTAAAACTTCCTTATGTGAAATCAAGGTATTTATGTAGAGAAGAGTTCTATATGAACTCCATAACTTCACATAGACATAATATAGTTCTACAATCAACTACTCATGATTTATTTATTTTATTGACTGACACAACTACATAAATTATGGTGTTACTAGTGTTCCTAATTGGATATCTATAGTTGTCCCAAATGTGGGCAACATGTAGCCACAGATATAAGCACACTTTTAGTGTGCTTTTACTGATAGTAGTGCACTACTAAAAAGTGCACTTTTAGTGATACATGGGTTTTTTATGGACTGCGAATTACATGAAAAGTTTATAGTCTATTATTGACTAATCCTTTTTGACTACTAATGATGGTATTTAAAAATGGTCACCAGTGATTTCAGATCAAGAAATATATCGGTAAGCATTTCTTCAATTACATTTTAACCTATAGAAAGTTTAATGTAATATTAGAATTATTGTTATTCTTTTCTTGTATAAATTTACTTTAAATAAATAAAAATTAAACATTTCCCAGTTATTTATACTTTATTAAAATATACTAATAACAATAACAATAAATAGCTTTTCAAAGCACAGCAATAGTCTTAAGGAGTTGTTGCCACAGCACACGGAGTTGCTTCTCTAGCTAAAACTAAAAAAGTAGCCAAGATGTGTCTGATTCAACATTGTTCCCGGTACTACTATATGAGTAGGTAATCTTCTTTGACACCCCCCCCCCCCCCCCCCCCCCCCCCCCCCCCCCCCCCCCCCCC
>KZ652595.1:24927-40651 GCA_001010745.2 Gerris buenoi
TTTTAAAAAAATAAAATAAATGAATACATAAATTTTTAAAATAAAACCATAATACTAAATTCTTAAGTACAGTAAATATTTCATTACTTTCAGACTTGTGAAATTGATTATTATTCATTTCTTTATTTTATTAGCAATTTTTTTACTTTTAAAAATTGTAAATTATTATTTTACGCCACAGTATAATTTATAAAATCATGTGACATCCAATTATTATATACACATTTACATTAATAAACTTTTAATAATAAATAAATATATATTTTTAAAATAATAGTTATTGTTACTTATTCCGTATTAAAATAACATTATATTGAAGTTACTTCAGTGCTCCCACCACAAAATACTACTAGTGTACAACTACACGAGTAAGGCAATAGACCAACACGTAAAAATGTATGCCGATAAAATAAATAATCTCTAATATTATAATATTAATTTAGCATAGAAATAATGTTATAAACAAACTTAAAAAATGTAAATACAAACTTATTTTACATCATTTTAGCTAACAAAAAATTCAGAGGAAATAAAAAATAATAAAACACCATATATTTAACATTAACAGCTATTTTAATAATTAAATTAGTTTTATTTATTGTTTTTTGATTTCACATAAAATTTATTAACTATTTTTTAATACAGTTAATAAACAAAACGAGAGTAACATAACAACAAGAACATTTGGGAGGAGTGGCTGTTGAGGAGAACCAGATGATAATAGTGATAATGCGTAAGGAAAATAAATAACATGAAATATTACAAATTTTAAATGTAAATATAATCTGGAGGATCACTCAACTCATCTACTTAATCATCAATGAGAAACATGAATCACTTCCCTGGGATTATCACCCACCAGATAAATTTGTGTTTAGACCTAGGTTTCAGGCAAGTTGCGAGTTCGCTAACTACCTGGTTACGCTGGTCCCCTTGATGATGTTATTAGTAATTCTATTCTTCTAAAGTAAGTAAAGTTGAAATTTTGATGATTTTGTTACAACCCCCCCCCCCCCCACCTCATACATACTTGCTTACAATTATTTCTAGCCCCTCCTCCATCATATTGTGAATTCATCTCTTTCAAAAAGAGCTAATAGTATGTACATTATAATGTTCATACTATTCCTCTCTAGGTTCTGTTGCTCTCCCTTCAATATTAACTGAACATATTAATCGAACAAACAATAATGCATTTATTTATTCATTGAACATTTTATAATTAAATTTCATAAAAAAAGCAATACTAAATTATTTAAAAAATGTCATGAAAATAAAAAAAGCTTTAAAATATAAACTTAAAAGGGGAACTAAAACTTAATATAGTAAATTATTTTAAAAAATAAAATAAAATCTTAAGGGCAGGTTGAAAATGCAATATTATTATTGAAAAAAATAAAATAAAATTGCAAGGTTAGATTGAAAATGCACTAATATATTATCAAAACTATGCATTACATATAGGATATCGAGGCTTCAACAATGGTCCTTTTAAATCAATTGTGAGGTGACCACGCAACAAACTTTAGGCAAGGGCAAGAAAATTGTTTTGTGGATAATATAAATGGAAAATACATAGGTATTTCACTAGCTTACATTAAATAGCTTAAAGAATATTAATCTAAAAAATCCTACCGCGGGTATCCGCAAGCCGAGCGAATTTCCATTGGAAATTTGTAGGATTTGTATAATCGTAGTAGTTTGAAAGAAGTTTAAACTGCTCAACAATTAAACTACAAATTTTCAATGGAAATTCNATCCAAGTTCAAAAAATGTCTCTAAAAAAAATATATCTTACTTAAATAAAAAATAACTTTTAAATCAATAGAATTTATGGGTTATAAGGATTAAAAATGTTTAAGGGAAAATATACTTACATTGGCAAGAAATTCTTATTCTTAAGGAAGAATAAATAAATAAAAATTTAAAAAATTAATAAATACTATATAATATTATATTGTTGAGTTATTGATCCTTTAAATACGCCAAAACTTTGAGCAATGGTCACATTTAGCTAAATTAGGCGCATAAAACAAATTGTTAATTATTTGTTTTCACTACATGGTAGCTTAGCAGAAAGGGTATGTGGCATTAACAAAAAGAAAGTTATATTAAAAGTATGGTCAATGCTTGATATTTCAATATAATTTAATTAATATAAGTAAATAAATGTCATGGACATTTCAAATTTATTTATGAACTGAAGTTTCCATACAGGGTACAGAAAAAGAATGACGTATGTTGTCTGCCAAAAATTATTTTTGTAGAGTAATACAACACTCATGTCTTAAAACCTTATATTTGCTGTCATCAATACTAAGTAAGAGAAATAAGTGCCCCCATCTGTCATACTTTTCTATACTTCATAAGATTGCACCTTGAATTGAATTTTTTATTTCTACTAAGATTATTTAGCCACAAGATGTTATCCTTACCAAACAAATAATTCTGTTAAATGGTGTTTTAAATCAATAGAACATGTTGGTGGACAGCTAATTAATACTTTTATATTAAATATCCCACTTCATTTACTTGCTACACTATATAATCAAATACCAAGAGCCATGCATTTATGAAAATATTCCCAAATTATGTTTTTTTGCGATAAAAAATGTTCCAACATATTCCTGCCAAATATGGCCAAGGCATTTTGCTATTCAAAAGCCATTATAAGAAATCATTTTTAACTACACCATTGTTTAAAATTAACACCAATTTCAACCAACACCATTTTTTACATAATTTTATATTTTTATACAACTCAATTATAAAACAAATTAAAAAAAAAAAAAAATCAAGGGACTAAGAATACCTACTGTTAAGAGTAGAATGAATGTAAACATTTTTAGTTCTCTTGATAAAATAACTCTTACTTGGATTTCCTTAGAAGATTGATTGAATTTATTAAAACTTTTTTTTTTTTTTTTTTTTTTTTTTTTCATTTTAAATAAGATATTATATTATTGGACTAGCAATAAAATTATACTAATCCTAGAAATGTGATTCAAACTGTGTTTAAACAGACAAATAATCTGACTTCTTAGTTAATAATTCCTCTGTAACCTTTCAAAATAAACCTTACATCCCAATACTTATCTTGTTAGAAAAAATATACAGTTTAATATGATTTTAAATAAAATTAAATTGAACAACAACTAATCTTACATTGAAAATTAATATAGTTTTGAATATTGGAGAATTATCTACTAAAAAAAGAAGAATAAAAAAAATACCTAAAAGTGTATTTCCATAAAATTCAGTTCAGGTTCTGTGTGGTTTTTAAAAAGGAAAATGTTTTTATTACCACTAATTTTAAATAATGTATGCCTTTTCATTGTAGCTCAGGGAAGCCTTTATTACGAGAAAAAATAAGTAGGATTGTTCAAATGATGCTAATTATAATTTATAAATTAGGTTACAGCTACAGTGGTATTCTAGAAACCTACTTTCTGCTTAACTTTTGAATTGTTTTTGATCAAAAACCTCTTATAACAGCTCTGTAATTATTATAGTTAGTATGCATAGACACTATCAAAACTTCCATTGTAATCCTAATTCCGTTGCATCTTTATCTTGTGTTAAAAGCATCCACCATCTGTAATGGCTCTTTCATAATTCTGAATTAGGACGAAACTTGGGGAGTGCCCTTAAAAGCAATATATAAATTCAAAGATGCTTCTTAATTATTCTTAAAAAATACTTAAAAGCATCTTTGTTTATAATAAATATACAAGTATATATTAACATGCATGAGGGATCTCTTCAAACTTAGTTGGATTCAAATTTCACAAAAACTAGTTCACAATATTTAAGGTAAATTAACAATGGCAGTTAGCCATTAAAAATAAGCCTTCAAATATTGCTTCCTAGAACATTCATTCCTTAACTTCAAATATTGTAGAATTTTAGAAAATTTTATCTATTTAAACATCACAAAAGTTTGCCATTTACCTTAAATCTATCAATTAAATTTATTATTATTTTAAAGGGAATCATTAAGATTAATTTCGATATTAATCTTTAAGAATAATTCACATATTATTCCCTATAATTTGGATCTTATGATTTAAATTAAAAGAATATTAGATAAGATCACTTAATCTTGGATGGTTATCACAGCAAAACAACATTGTGCGTAAATAATTTGGGCAAAAATGGACGTGTATTGATTTCTCTATTGAGGAGCGTTGTCTGCCTCTTCATCACCCGATTCTTCAGGAGGTCGGGTCCACTTTATTAACGTTTCAGGCGATCTGTAGAGGAAGATTAATTTGGCAAACAGATCCTCTTCAAGGTCCAATTCACCACTTTCTCGGACCAAATAAATATCGAGACAGAGCTGAAATAAAAGGACATTAAGATTTATTAAAAAATAAGATTAATAGTCTAGACATTAATGACTATCAATTTTTCTTTTTCATTAAAAAAAAAAATTTGATCACCTGTAATATTCTATCGACACATGGCATGTCATCAAACATGATTTTGAATGATATTCCAGTGAAGAACTGCCTGATGAATGAATGGATCAATATAACAAACGTTGTGTAAAGACCAACAATCCTGAAATGATAAAAATTAATAACCATACAAAATTATTGAAATGTAACTAAAACAATATAAATCTGCCCAAATTCATTAGGAGCTGTGCCTAGTTTAAGAACATACAGTAATGAGTGAAGGAAAGATCACCCTTTAAAAATGACCACTCAAATGAGCATGGCCCAGAATCCAGACCGATAAAATCGTTTAACAAGTAGACAAATGATGAGAAGTATGACAAATGATGAGATTCTGATCTGATCAACGATTGGCGATTAATGCTTTAGCTGCAGAATTTCCTCTTGTTGAATGCACCACTATTTACATTATTGTCATGGAAAAGCTCGGATATAAAAAATTGTGGGGAAGGTGGGTACAGAAAATTCAAAGGAATTAAGACCACCATTGTCAACTGGTTCAATATCCAGGCGGCGAACTTCTGTGCACGATGGTTAAGGAAGCTGTTGAAGAGTTAAGAAAAGTGTTTATAAGTGAATAGCCATTATATGGAGAAGTGAAGTAGGTGCGTAGGAAACTAAAACTATCAGCATTCCTTCAAGTAAAGGGGGGAGGAAGGTGAGGTTTACTTTCTGAGAAAAAAGGATGTTCATTGAAACATCCCTCAGTGCCCGTCTAGTCGTTTTCCCCAAAATTGTAAAAAAAAATCCAATGATCTGAACTTAAGATCATGATAAACATAGATATTGTGTGGGCTTGTTCCAAGCTATTTTAACCACACTTAGCGGTTGATAACTTTAACCATGATCACATTAAGTGGCTTCCACTGTTTACAACAAAATAAAGTAATTACACCTCTATCATCCAAGTTCAAAAAATGTCTCTAAAAAAAATATATCTTACTTAAATAAAAAATAACTTTTAAATCAATAGAATTTATGGGTTATAAGGATTAAAAATGTTTAAGGGAAAATATACTTACATTGGCAAGAAATTCTTATTCTTAAGGAAGGATCAAGTTTTCATAAGTGCTTGAGGTTAAGGAAGGTACAAAGGATCGGAGGATAGAATCACAAAGATAGAAAATAACTTGACAAACAGAAAAATAAATAAATAACAAAAAAACAAGGTAAAGCAATTTAAAAAGATTAAAAAGAACAGTGAATAATGGTATTGCTTAAGTTTTATTTCACTTCAGATAATAATAATACTAGCCCATAAAACAAAGATTTTATTATAGATCCTTTTAGGTTTCTGTACAAAGTACAAAAAGAAACCTTATATAACGGCTCTGTCCGTCTGTTGGTGTCTGTTTGTTCATAATAATTTATAAACCACTATAGGCTAGGAACATGAAATTATGCACACAGGTGCATCTCGGTATTTTTGACAACTGGACGCTTTTTCAATTTTTCACACTTAATATTTTCAAGATGGCGGCTAATATGGCGAGTGACTGAAAAAATGGTTTTAGTCACCATAAAATGTTAAACATCAATTTAAAGGTATTTAAGTGTAGAAAAAGAATATGCAACTATTACACTTAATAATTTTAACTTAATCGTACAGGAACCGGCGATTATCGCCNATGACTTCTTGGTCGACCTCTAATAAATCCTGTTTTATTTATTTACTGTTCAACGTCTTCTTTCTCTATTATTTTTTTAGAGTTTATTGTTTAGCACTTTTATTTTTTTTTTATTATTATTATCATTTTAAAAGTTCAAATGAAAATAGATGAACTTAATAAATCTCTCGATCAGATTAGATTTAACAAATTGTTTCAAAAGATGACATTATAAAGTTAAAACTACTGGCTGTTAATTACTAAGAAATTGTACGTCTTAATATTAATATAAATTTTAATTAATTCATTAATTTGATATAATGTTTTAGAGTCTATTTGCCAAATGTCAGCTAAATTGGATGACTGGCGATGGTTAATTAGAACTCCAAAGATTTGACCACAGGCTCAGAAGTCAATATAAAGGATTTAGAGCATGTTTAGAGCAATAAAAACAGAGTTTTATGGATGAAAATTCACTTATGAAATTTTGTTCGGGATAAAACATAATTTATGTCGTCTATCTTGTGCTTGTGTAATGAATTATTTATTCATGATATACCATCCAACAACACATTATATTTACAACTGTAGTACATAGAGAAAGTGCATATTATGCTAAATTATAGTTATATATACTTATTATCTGATATATAGCATTTGTTTTACCCTAATTGAGCCCAAAGACTCGAGTTTTTAACACAAAGGCATACACCTTATAGCTAGTTTCGTTGAATAAACGAGGGAATTAGCCACTTTACACATCCAGTTAATATGATTATCAGTGTGACAAATGTCACCTCCCTGGGATTCAAACCATCACCAGGTATATTATTAATGATCTTGGTGGTTTCAGGTGAGAATTTGCATGTGTGTTAACGGCTACACCTGATAAATAGTTGAACAAACAACAAATCACAAATATGAGGGAGTTAAAATGAAGCTATTTCTTACAAAACAAATTCTGAAAGAAACTCCATTAAAAGGGGAATAGTCAGCTAGAAAGTTATCCATAACTTACTTTCCAATATAACTAAATAAATGTTGACATCCATTAGGCGGTTTTCACATTGCGTGCGAGACCGAGCGAGGCTGATTCCACTTGAGAAACAAACACATGTATCAGAATGGGGTTATTCACATTAAGCGCTGAGCGAGAGCGAGCCAAACCGGGCGTTTTTTCAAGCGTTTTTGTTAGCTGCTCAGCCGCTGAAAATGTATGTAAATGGTTGAACGCGGACTAGTAGATAATTAGCCGATCGGCTCGGTCTCGCACGCAGTGTGAATACAAAAACGCTCGGCCCAGCCACCCTCGCAGAGTGAATACAAAAACTCTCGGTCTCGCCCGAAGTGTGACAGCCGCCTTAACTAGATCATGCAATTATCTTGATTTCAACACAATCTTACTTACTTCCCCTTGATTTTGAAAATAAATTAATAATAAGCAAAGTGAATAATAAATATGCTTACCCTTTGCCAGATATAATACTAAGAGTAGGTGGGAATGCTTTATCGTTAAAA
This sequence comes from Gerris buenoi, assembly GCA_001010745.2. Lineage (NCBI taxonomy): Eukaryota > Metazoa > Arthropoda > Insecta > Hemiptera > Gerridae > Gerris > Gerris buenoi. The sequence goes on from KZ652595.1 coordinate 32,513, forward strand.
GTGTACAGTACAATGCTATTGTTACAATCCATCAGCGGGAGAGAAGCAATAAATGAATTGTAGCCACATAATCCTTTCATTTCCCACCAGAACATGTTACTCTCATGTTTTAATGTAGCATTTAAACCAGTATAAGCATTTGTTGGTTCTTGAGATTTACTACCTACATATGAAAAAATAACAAACAATATAAATAGAATATACACACAATATCCAAAATAATTATTCACACTAAAGAAGAATTTAAATATTGACTGTGATACATTAAAATATTGGAAACAGTAAAAAGACAATACCATTATTTACAAAAAAAAGACTTACTCATAAGACTGGGCACTACTTTAGCACCTCTGCTGTGTATTTTGAGGAACCGAGGTAATATATAGTTAAATGTTACATTATTTTCAATACCACTTAACATTTCAGCAAGTTTGACTCTCTCAGGACCTCCTTGATCTAACAATATTTGATGAGAGAAAATAACAGGCCCTGGATTTTCAGGGGTAGGAGCTCTTGTTATACTTAATTCAAGTTTAACAGTCAGTGGTGAAGCTAAAAATAAATAAAAATTTAAATTTATCATTTAATAAAGAGAATAAACATTATTATTATACGCACAGCCCTGGAAAAAGGTTTCAGACATAAAATTTTCAGTTAAAAATCGTTACTAAAAAAAAAAGAAAAAAAGAATGGCTTTTGATGAAGCACCTTGCAAATAAATATTTACCATCACTTTATTGTAATTTATCCAAATCATCTTTACATTTAAAAACAAAATGGAATGGGCCTTTGTATTATAGCAAAACTTTGTAGATTACATTATTACAAAAACTTACTTAATTTAATGAAATACATAAATGTTTAAAAAGTAAAAATCAATAACATTCTAAGCCAAGGAATTCATAATCATATATATTGAAATTGAAATAGGAATTACAGTAGAACCCCAGAAATCTGAACCCCTTAAATCCGAAAACCCCGATATTCTGAACAACTTTTGGGGTGAAAAAAAAGAAAAAAAGTAGGGGTTAGTATAATGCTGTAATTAAAGAGTGTATTTCTATGACATCTTAATTCGAATAATGATTGTTAATGTAGTTACTAACATACATATTACATAGAATTATTTCCTGTAGTTCCAGGTACCTATAGAGGTGAAAAAAAAAGTTTAATTTATTGAACAAATAAACTTCATTAAAAAAAAACTCTTCTAACAGAAATTAAAATACTGTTCAGAAGATGTAAAACTGACTGCAGTATTGTGAACTGATAATTGATAATGGTTTTAAATGAGAATATAATTTTTCAGAGAAATGTTGTTTTAGTTAAGACATTACACACTTATGGCTTGTTGAAATTTCCCGGAATTGCGTTTATCCGTGTCTACATGTTTCTTAAAACCCTCTCCTATTCTCAGTCCTATTTAATGCATTTCTAGAAATACTCTTCCTTTATACTTGCCGCCCTACATTTCTATCGAACCGAATACCGAAAAAGGGTTGTCAACGTTCTAACTTAATCATAATTATTCTTCATCTCTTTCTTTTAACAGAAATACTAGGTATTTCTCGTGCCGGAACGTAAGAATATACTTATAAACTATACCAGCAACAATTTAATTATTTTAATTGACAATAAAACAAGACCTCCCGATAATCCGAACAATTCAGAAATCCGAACCGACCCTGGTCCCAATTAGTTCGGATTTCCGGGGTTCTACTGTAATATAAAATGCACCGAGCAATAGGATATGAAAACTTTAAAAAAAGAAAACCAAAGCTTTAGTAATATTTAGTTCACTGAATGGATGACCAACTAAAGTTGTGAAAGAATATAATGCTACTTACTGGAGTTGACAATATCAGCAATCAAAGTCTCATTATCAGGTGGTGATATTGTCCAAATAGATGTGGAATGTGGTGATAATTTCACTATACCAACATCATCAAATTCATAGTTTGAAAGGAAGGTTTGAGCACCAGGTGAGCGACGGTAATCATCCAAAATTTGGTCCCACTGATTTACTTTAAGACTAAAAACAGTGGATTAAATAATTAGTAGTGTAAATTGTAAGAGAAATTATTTAAGACCTAAGAACAAAATTTAAAGATTTGCCTTCAGAACTGAATGGGGGCCCCTGACAATGTTATAGAATATAATATTCCAAGCTAGTAAGATTTTATTATCCTTTAAGGGGGCCCCCCTGGCACCGGGGGCCCATAGTTACGCCACTGATTCAAAGTGAGTGACAGCAATTATTGGTTAAAATAAAAAAATTAAAATACTTCTTTTATTGTTTTTAATGAATACGATTGATTTAATTTCACAATAAAAGTAAAACAAACAGAAGAAACTTACCTGTAAATAGAATTATTCTGAGCAGTGTACTTATAAATAGGCTGGAAAGCACCAAGTCGTACTGTTGCTGTAACATCTGAAGGAATATTAGGCTTTCCTACAGTGTTGCCAAGAGCAAACAGTACCAGAGGGAACCAAATAACTGCAATGATACCAACCAAACAACCTCCACCTACAATATACTTGTGGAAGGAAGGCTTCTTTTCACCTCTAGCTTGAGGATATTCAAGTTCTGCTCTTCTTTGACACTAAAACATAAATAAAATAAATAAGACCATTTACAAACTGATGTAGAGAACTTTTGTGACAAGATTGTCACAATATAAATCTTCAAATATAAATCCACAATTTTTCTACCCCACTTGCTTGAAGGGATCTATTATGAACAAAATCCAAAATTATAATTTTCCACATTGGGTAACCACACCTAAGATTTCAAAATGTTTATTACATCTTTGAGTAGTAAAGGTTGGTGCATATAAAGGTTAGCATATTTTGTTATATTACTTCATTGTTATATTTAATGTTATATGTAAGTTATATTTTGGTTATATGTATTTATTTTTATATTTTCAAGATCATACATTTTATTTTGTACCTAGACTATCTAATAATATGGTCAAAATCATTAATTCCTTAGTTATAAAAATACGGATGGTCAATTTATTGTCCTACTTGCAAGTAGCAACAGATATTAATATATAACAGGCTCCTAGTTATAAGTTTTGATTTCAACATACGTTGAACCCTAAATATTTCATCTTAAATACAGAAGTGTAATGTTTAACCTTTAACTGGAAAATATGGGCAAAAATATCTTCCATTTTTAACCAGTCTGAAAGAGTCATTGAAGTATCAGTCCAAATCCAATCCATCAGAGCTCTCAATTCAAAGACAAATGGAACTGTCATAAATCTGAAATGAAATTATAAATAAATCACCATGAGTAAATAATTGCATTAATGGCTTGCATCCAGGCTACAAAAAAGGGAGGAGATCATCATAAGATTACTGATCTATTTCTAATTTGACTCGTCAAAAAGTATTAATTAAATATTAACAATTATAGATGAAAATTATAGGTCTTTTACTCTTTATTTATCCCAAATTAATTAGTTTTAATAAATCAGAGAAAATTTAAGTTTTGGTTGAAGCATAATAGACATTTTAATGAACTAACAAATTAATCACACTATAAAGTAAATTGCATACTTACACTTTGAAAAGGAATAAATTAATGTAATTGTAGCCTTTGCAGAGGAAATTTCCTAATATCCTAGTAGGATAACCACTCCTAATTTGATAAGCTGACAACAGAAGATATAAACATTTCACCAAATACCAAATCTGTGGTGGGGTGGCAGTATTAAAAGACCTAGAAGAAAGTTAGGCAATTATTAAATAAATACAGCAAGTTTTTAAATAAATACTCATAAATTTGTTATAAAACACATAACACTGATTAATTACCTTTCAGTAACAGCAGGAAGTACAAAAAACATCCAAACATGAATACCAATGACTAGAATGAATTGGAAAATTACTTTTCCTAATATGTATTTACGAAGGTACAACGTTCTGTCAATTATGATAAGTCCAAACTGAAGAATCAACATTACCAGAAAAGCGACAGGCACCTTGTTTTCTTCAAAGTATTCTGCAACACCGCTGTCTCCTTGGTTTGACTAAAATTTAAAAATGTTATGGGAGCCGTTAAAAACTCACAAAAAATTTATTAAACATTATCTGTATGGTTTAATATTTTTCATTTATTACTAAATACTTTTTTTTTTTTTGGTCTTGTTCAATACATGTTTATCAGAATGAGGTATACTGGCCACTTTAATCATCTACTCAATGCAACAACAACTCAGGGAAACAACTAATAGGAAACAACTGGATAGGTGAAATGCCCTAGAATCCTTCATAATTATTAAATAGAAAAACTTAAATAGACCAAAAATAACTTGTAAATAAATGGTTAAATTGGGTGTTTAAAAAACCATCTGTATTCTTTGTCTTTACATTAAAACTGTCATAAAATTATTTTCGCAGTTGAAATAAAAATATATAATATTGATAATTTTAGATTAAACTTACACCAAACGAGGAAAAGCCGAATATTACCACAAGGAAATTCGTAAAATCACAGAAGAACATGTATGCGTATACATCAGCAGTTACTCTTAAACTAGGATCTAGTAACTGTTTAAAAAATCTCATAAAAGGTCTTGCTAACCTTTCCACTCTGTGAAATAAACACATAAATTACATTATTTCAACTATTTTGATTTTTATACATTCTTCCCCTATTTTTTTAAAAAAAAAAAAATCTTAATAATGATTTCACATATTTGTAATTGAAAATTAGCTTTACCCTCACAATATNTAGTAAGGAAGTGTCACAAAAAAATAAAAATAACTGATAATAATAATATCAAAACATTAAAGATTTCAACATTGATCTGAATAAACCCAAAGCAAACATTAATGGAAAACATAAGCATGAAATGATTCAATAAGGTAATAGTTATTATAAAATATGTAGAAAAGGAATGATCTTTTTATTAATTAACATTAATAAAAAAATAGTGGAACATACAATGAAGGTAGCATCTCTTGTCCACAGTAATCAGAAGACTGGTGGGAGAGAGGCTTCTCAGAAGACGGTGTTTCAGCAGGGCACAACACAACTTTACCCTCTTCTGCTTTAATGAGTTGCTGATCTGAAAACTCAGTAGTTGATTTGTGAGAATCAGATCCTCCATTAGATTTCTCTAAATAATTATCCTTTGAACTATTTGTGGTTCCTTCTGTACTATTGGCTTGCCTAACCATGTTGGCATAAGATGATTTCCAAAGGCCAAGAGATTTCAACATTGATCTGAATAAACCCAAAGCAAACATTAATGGAAAACATAAGCATGAAATGATTCAATAAGGTAATAGTTATTTGGGCAACAGTGTGAAAAGTGGCACTTTGCTGCACACGAGAGAAATATTTACGCACGAGCCGTAGGCGAGGGCAGAAAGGTTTCTCGAGTGCAGCAAAGACACTTTTAGCTTGAGTTGCACATTAAATTTTCCTACAGTTAGTTTTAAATCTGTAAATAAAATATAAAATAATTTTATCTCCAATAGGAAGAAAAAGTTATGATTTTAAAATAGTTTAGAGGGACTAAAGCAGGTCTTTTCTTCCCTGGATCAAAAAGTAGGGACAAAAGTAAAAAGTAGGGCGAAAAAAGTAAAGTAGGGTGAAAAAGTAAAGATTGCAACTTAATTATTTTATAAATAGTAGAAAATGAAAGGCTAATATTATTAAGTTGTTGGAATCAGGTTGGTGTCACTGCTTTTACGATCATGTTTGTGTTTGTTTATAACCTGCATCTAAATAACCTTCTATTTGAGTTTAATACTAATTCTTATTTATTTTTAATATTGAATCTCTTATATCTGCTATTAAAAGTGCTAATAATTATTGTTATTTATTAAAATAATAAATAAAAACTTTGCAACGGACGAAAAATGTGAATTTACTACCTACTGAAGATAAAATATTGTATGTACCTCGTGAGTAAAGTGCCATTATTCCCTTCGCGATAATTATCCCCCTCGGCTTCGCCTTGGGAGCTAATTAGTGTTGAGCTAGTTAGTGTGAATCAAAAACTCTAATTCCCTCGGCTTCGCCTCGGGATTTAGGGACCGTGGTTCCTTCGGCTTCGCCTCAAGAACCAACTTTTTTGCTCAGGGAATAATGGTTCACTTTACTCCCTAGGTGCAACTACTATTATCTACGATTGTTACAAAATATAAATATTGTACCTCTGTTTAGATGCGTAGAAATTTCCTCTTTTTACTGCCCTAGGGCAGTAAAAAAGAAGAATTCTTCACCTTAACGCACGATTAGCAAGTTTGTTTACATTTAACAAAACTAATTTGCTGTTTGTTTAATAAAAGAAACAGTTTATATCGAGATTTTTGTGAAAATCAATAAGTGATTTAAGTGATTATGATGAATATGAGGAGAATAATATGTCTCCCGAAATAATTCGTCACAAAATACAACTAATGAATTAATGTCATCTTTATCAAAAGAGAAATACTACCTTACATACAGTTTTTTTACACATTCTTTTCTGTATTTATTAAAATCTAACAATCCCAGATAAAGTACGGTACGTAAATCGTGCGAAAACGGCTTTTGCATTGCTACCCGCTATCGCTCGGGTGCAAACTCCACACTCGCATGCAAAATGCTACTTTCCTCACTTGACGCATAATGTACTAGGGTGTTCATCAACATACAAGAGGTTTTACAATATCAACTAAACCAGTTGTTCTGTTTATAGCCAGTGTTGCCTTTTTTGCCTAATTCAGTAAACCTCACCAAGCTCAGTTATTATTACTCATCACAAGGGCTAGGATTTGAGCATATTTGCATACTTTTTTTACTGAATAGTACTCATTGAAAGAAGCCTTTTGATGGTACTTTCACCTCTCTGGGACCAATAGAATTTAAATTTATTAAGCATATAAATGCATATTCTTGTGGTTTTTCATTTAAATACTTTGTTTTTATTCAAATTCTCCCCCAAATGCATAAAACGGCTGTTTTCAGAGAAGTATATAAATGCATATTCTTGTGGTTTTTCGTCTAAACACTTTGTTTTTATTCAAATTCCCCCTATCCCCCCATTCGGGCCCTGACCACCACGAAAGCTCAGAGAAGGATGTGATGTCATGCTTGACTTTCATAAAAGCCTGCATAAGCGTTATTTCTGAGGTCAGCAATGTCAGATCCTCCATTAGATTTCTCTAAATAATTATCCTTTGAACTATTTGTGGTTCCTTCTGTACTATTGGCTTGCCTAACCATGTTGGCATAAGATGATTTCCAAAGGCCAAGAGATTTCAACATTGATCTGAATAAACCCAAAGCAAACATTAATGGAAAACATAAGCATGAAATGATTCAATAAGGTAATAGTTATTTGGGCAACAGTGTGAAAAGTGGCACTTTGCTGCACACGAGAGAAATATTTACGCACGAGCCGCAGGTGAGGGCGGAAAGGTTTCTCGAGTGTTTTCATCAACATGTAAGAGGTTTTACAATATCAACTAAACCAGTTGTTCTGTTTATAGCCAGTGTTGCCTTTTTTGCCTAATTCAGTAAACCTCACCAAGCTCAGTTATTATTATGATCATCACATTTGATTCTTTTTTACTTTTTTTTTAGATTGCCTATCATCACTTTTTTATATTTGATATATAGTGTTTAACTAAAGTAGTTACTTAAAAAATAATCATTAGTTGTCATTGTCATTGTTATTATAATTTGGATTATTTAATCTTTGTTTACATTTAAGTTCTTTATGTTCGTAAGTTGAAACACTGGAGTGCGGTAAAGTAAAATGAGTGTGGTAAAGTAGTAAGTGCAGGAATCTGCTGTTTTGCATACTATTTTGAGTGTGATAACAACCACTTTATCGGTCAACTGTAGGAAAAAGATTGTATTAAGCTGTGTGTCAAATAGGAACCTAAAGGATCACAGCAACCAAGAAATCAAGGACCTTTACAGACAGCTCTACATATTCAGAGTAATAAAGCTGGAAGAATACACTGGATAAATAATTTTGCTTGGACAGACATCCTGGAGGAGGTAGAAGGAAGAAGACCCGCCAAGACTATAAAGTGTCTCTTTTCTGTTATTGTAGAGATTTAAATAAAATAAAAAAAAAAAAAAAAAAAAAAAAAAAAAAAAAAAAAAAAAAAAAAAAAAAA
>KZ652595.1:48420-61978 GCA_001010745.2 Gerris buenoi
CATCATTTTGACTTTTCGGGTAAAAAAAAAATCACAGGGATGCTTGACGTTTTGTTTGGGAAAGAATAAAGTTTGTCCGATCTTAATGAAATTAGTCATGCTTAAAAATAATAAAAATACAAGACGAAAGTACTCTTGGAACTTTCTCTCCACGACTTTTAGTTTTTGAGAAAAAGCCACTCAAAGTTCGTATTTGGCAATTTTTGGACTTTTTGATTGGCCATTTTTCGGGCTTTAAAAGCGTAAATGAAAAAAGAATGGAAAAAGAATACTCGACGGAGGCTTTAAAACGACATATAGTTTGTATGGGGTTGTCGACAACTTTTTTTGCCCAAATTTTCCGGCTCGAAATCTGGGCCCAAAAATAGGGAAATTAATAAAAAATTAAAAATATGAGAAATATTGATTTGATTTGATTTAAAATTTGTATGCATGCCATATTTAATATTATGAACTCGGAAAAAAAAATAATAATTGAAGATATTTGTACGCATGTGAACTTTTGGTACAAACGGTAGATGTTATTTTAACTTAAGATTTTATGTTGTGGAACAATGTGTTATTAGTAATGATTTTATTTAGTAAGCTTTATATAGCCATTCAGTGAATTTCATTTGTTTTAATATAATGTTGGTACCTATACGAGGTACATGGGTACAATATACGAAATGCTCGAAATATATCATATTATATATCATTTTACAGGGCTTGAAAAGTACTTTCATTGTTGTTATGTACACGTTTTTTAAATTTTACTTTTTAAGGGGTGTAAAGCAACAACCAAATATTAGTACCCAGCCACTAGACGGACGCAGGCTGACCGTAGGTCAGCCGAGACCGGCTAGTTTTATTATGTTTGTGGAACAGCATTCATAAATTTTAAACACACAAAAGTGTTTAAATGAGGTAGTAAATGAGTAAGATTTTATGTAAAAAGTAAATGCAGACTGTTCTGACCTACAGTCAGAGGTGAGACCCTCTAGACGAGCTAGAGGGTCTCACCCTCTAGCTCGGCTGAGACCGGCTAGTATTTTATAAACAACAAAAAAATGTTTGAAGATTATTCTTTAAATAAAGAACAAAATAGATCAAGTTTTATAATTAGTTTCCTCTATAATTCGTACAGCATCTTCATCTTATTATATTTGATCAAAATCAAACTCAACACTAGAGCCTTTAATTCAACCTGAAGGGCCTTGAATCTTGACGACAATTTCCTCCCACTCGTCTCTCTTAAGTGCCTGGCAGTGCCTTCAGAGTATTTACAAATCCTACTCCCACAGCATTATTGGCTTTCACGACTTCACTTATCACCTGACTGTCTGTCCAGTAGCATCTCATGACATCTATCTAAGTGGCATTCATTAAATGAAGCCCAGCTATCTCAGACTTTCAGCTTTGATTTGGGATTGTACATCTTAGTTCTCACTCTTCATCACATATTCAATATTAACTGCTCCAAATATGTTTCTTTTGCCCTTCCTTTCCCATCTTTTAAATCATAATTGGCATGCAATGATCTTTAATGAAAATAAAACTAAAGCAAATGGCTAGGCTATTTCTTTTCTTTCCTAAATGGAAGGAAGTGATCACAAACGTGAAAGAAACTGACCTATCTTTCATCACAATGTGTGCAAGAGATGTAAAGATGACACTTACTTTCTTTCCACACCTCATTTCGTTTAGTTTTTAATATTGGGTCTTCATACTAACTAAAGTAATGAAGAAATAACTGGTTTAAAACAATAATCAGCAGCCAAAAAGATGTCAGCCAATCACAGAGGAACAAGCAAAAGTAATAAAAAAGTAGACAACAGCAAAAAAGAGAAGCTGCAATGTATCAGAATATTTTAAAATTGTTATAACATTTCTTTTAAAGCATAAAAAAGTAGCATGCCAAGAAATCAATCAAAATAAGTATTACCTTGAACATGTTTGGGAGCAATTATTTACAAATGGAAAATAGAATATATGGACGTTATTATACAAAAGGAGCACAATGAATAGCAGAGACAGTGGACATCAGCAAAACTATTTTTTTTTTTTTTTTCGTTTTTACCTAAAATATGAATCAATCACATTCTCAAGACTAGGAGCTTCAACAGTGATAGACACCTGAGCGTTTCCACCGGCAGGCCTGCCAAATCAAAAACATACACCATCCCACTACTTCACAAAGGCTATTTTAAATAAGTTAAATTTTTAAGATACATCAATAAAACCAAAACTCAAAATTATTTTGTTGCATTTTATTAATTAAATTTAACCACATCTCAGTGTTAAAAGGAAAAAGAGTTTAAAATAAACCAATAGACATGGAAATCCAATAAGAATGAAACTCAGGGTGGGAAAAATCATGCCATGCACCTGAAAGAGAACAAACCTTCTTCTAGATGTATCCAGTGTGACTTCTTCAGTTATGGAGTCAAAATCTTCATCGGAGTCCCTCAAGCTGGAATTTTACAAGTGGAAAATAAAGCAATACTATTCAACTTGTATACAATAATACAAATTATTAACCAAATTTTCTTATTTACCAAGATATAAAAAATAATATAAGCCTGCTTAAATTTTAAATTATACAAACGTTTATAAGAATAATAACCCCCAAAGAAAAACCTTTTTTTAAAAAAAAATAATAATAATAATAATACAACAAATTTGAAAAATCAAAAGGTACTTAATATTTTAAATATGAAAGATGAAAAGAGGATGGAGAAATTGCTATAAAAATTAATTTAAAACACATTAATTAATTTAAAAAAGAATAATTAACTTTCAATCATACATTCATAAGCTTTTGCCAAGCACCTTTCAAACACTCAGAGCTTCAGCTGTCAACTACACAGGTCTCAATTTAAGTTTTTGAGCTTGCTGAGAAGCTAAGGGCTAATTTATAAAATGTTATTTAACTATTTAGAATTAAAAAAAATAGTTTAAATATATCTTTCCCATACATGGAGGTAGAAACAAGTATAACAAAATCATGTAAAGAAGTAACAAGAACCTGTCAACAGGGTTTTATGGAAAATAAATTAATACATCTAAATTTCTACTTCAGGATTTCTTACTAAACACAGAACCCACTCATGCAGGTTCCAGAGTATTACCAGAAGCGACTTGTTAACCAGTAAGATAGCTGACAATCTTTGGAAGTGGCAGAAAGAGCATGAATTAAATACTGGTTAGAGTTAGAACCTGTATAAATTTAAGACCTCCTGGACTTTCTCATCAGCACAAAGACACAGTTTTATAGAAACAATTTTGCCCTGACTTTAAAATATGATTTGAATGTACATGAACATTCTTATATATTTGAACTTTGCTGAAACCTCCAAATTTAAAACAAATTACTTTACCCAAGGACAATCTAATTAGAATTTCTTTAATAAAAGCGAATAGCAGAAGCTCTACTCAGAATTCTATCTAACAACGATTATTTGTGCATACATACTTAACAATTGAAACTTACCACCATTATAATCAAGAATATTAATAGTATCCAACATAGTTCTCCTATAAACTTCACTTACCTTCAATCTATTATCAAAAAACTAGTAAGGTGGTTTATTAATTAAATGGTTGCATTAGTTGTGTAGAGTATTTTTTATGTAACTAGAGTATGTGAAAATACATGTGTAAATTTATTTCAATAAATAAACGTGTCTCTATTGAGTGCACATGCTGCATTAATTACATGTTTTTTTGTTTTTTTTAAATACAATCAATCGACCTTTTACATGGCTCATAACTGATTCTAAGGTGTAGTAGTAACAGCATCAGGGTATACATAATAATAATAGTATTAACGGTTAATTGAAAATTGTAAGCACTTATAAATATTAAAGGTCAGTAGGCAACAACGAGGACCCTTATACATTCCTGCGCTTGTCTATCTGTCTGTCTGTAAAGCACCTAGTGTCCAAAAGTTCCCAGTACGAAAATTTGAAACGTTGTTATGTTATGTTATGTTAACAAACAATAAAAACTCGAGAAGCCAAAACTAGTTTTACCCAAATACTAGGTAAAAGAAATTCAATGGCGAATCATAAAGATATTGATAAATAAATTGACCAAATTAAATGTGATTAATCAGATTGAGACTTTTAAGTCAAATGCCTGAGAGATTATGAATCAAAGTGCTGAAGAGGATGTACTCTAGACTCTAGAACTCAATTTTTTGGCAAACAGAATCTGACATGTTTCTTTTTTTAATTTTATTTGAGTACTGCAACTACAATACATAATAATTTTTTCAAGCAGTAATGATCAAAGAATGTGTTGCTTGAATTACATGATGTAAGAAATTATCCAGTGATAGCACTTACTGAATTATACTCTACGGAGGCCAGTCTTCGACTGGCCTCCGTCCTTCGTTTTTCGCCAAACGCTGCTACTCTTTATTGTGCGTCTTCGGATCCTAGGCCCGAGCGGATAGTGTGAAACCGAGTTATCGAATTTTAAAAATCTAACTGAATTTTCGGCTTGACCTACTTTTGGGACTTGGTCATTTCGAGAGTGTTTAGAGACTTAGAATATTTTTCGCTTCAGGACTCTACAGTTTTTTCTCCTAGAGTCAAGCCTTAACTGATTTAGAGCCTTTACGTCCGTAGAAATCCCCTTAGCCCTTTTAGGGCGGAAGGGAGTGCGTCATGACGACCATTAGGGCTAACGACATTACAAACAGATACTGGGCGGACCCATGGGCCAAGGTCACGTGGCAAGACATCAAGAGGTATAATGAAGTCCCTGTCGCCTCCAGCTTCACGGGAATCAGTGTGCCGTCTGACTTTTCAGGTCCAGACGCCAGTAGTGTCTCAGGGTCCACAGACTTGACCTCGGTAGGTGGATATTCAACCTCTGTTGAATCCACCGATTGGTCAAATGTGTGGAACAGCTTTGATGAAAGGGGGAGGCCTGTTTCCTCGTATGGTAGTTGCCACTCCTCCGAGGAAACAATGTTTAGCATAAACAGGACAACGGAGAACAACGACATCAAGTGCCATCAGACAGCAGGTCAGCCGACCAATGCAATGCGGCCTGGACCGGGGTTTAGCACAGGGGCTATGTGTCTGGCTGGGGCGTTTGCCCGTGTGCTAAAGTCGTCTTTGAACAAAACCTCTAGCGGCCAGCCCAACCAAGTATACAAAACGGTATACGTCAAGTCGGTCCCTAATGACGGGTTTCTCCCCGAGCTCATTAGGGCCTTAGCTCCCAAAAGTCCCAAAAGGAAGGAACCAACAATAGAAGACAAGGTTAACGGTGTTAAGACATTGACTGCTATTGGTAGTCTCAAAAAGAGACTGAAGGCGTGTGCAAAATGGAAGACGGCGGTTCGTAAGGAACATCAAGCAAAGATGAACGCCCTTAGAAGTGAGAGGGACAGGAGATTAAAAGGCCAGTCCAAGGAGCGCGCTGAACAGATTCTGGTCTGGTACAGGGCAATCAAGGGCAGCCTAGGCGCCCAACTTCTGGAGGACCTCTCTACGATCGAGACCGTAGACATGGAGAAGATTGTCGTCGAAGAAGCCCCGGAAGAGGACCATCCGGTCACCACAGTCGTCGAAGAGCAAGCCACAAGAACGGACCAGAATACCAACAACGGAACGGAAAAGGCAGTGAGCCCTGCTGCTCCCCACATTTTCCCGGTCGTTATGGTCAAAAATATGGTGAAGAATTGTGGCAACAACTCTTCAGACTCCTGTGCCTCTTCTTCCTCTAGCTCTAGTGAGGACGATGAGGTATTGTTCGGGACCAAGGGAGGTGCAAAGGAAGAAGACGACTCCGATGGATCCTCAAGGAAGCGACCACGTGGAGAACTGGATGCTTCTACGAGTACTGACGTGACACAGGGACAGACACAAGGACCATTTGACAGTTTAATAGGGACCAAAGAGACTGAGACTTGCAATAGGGTATTACAGGAACTGTATGAGTATGCTAACGCCTTAGGAACAATACAGCAGGGGGGAAAAGCTATGCTTCCTAGGAAAGAGTCCCAAGAGTTGGTAGGATATATAGATAGGGTAAAGACCACTGTCAACGCCCTGGCATTAGTAACCGCCAAGCTTAGCTCAGAACGGGCAACTGTACTCCTTTTAGGGTCAAGACAAACCCCTTTTAGTACCCCTGCCAGTAAGCTTCCATCTAAGAGTGTCCGCTTCGTTGATGAAAAAAACCAGACAAGACCGAAACACAAAATGTTAGACAATATTAATGTACTAAAAGATATAACGACTGATAGTGAGGGGGATGAGGAAGGTTCTAGGCGTCATCGTAGGACTAGGAAAAAGAAGGCCTCGGGCCCTCCCAGCTATGCTGGAGTGTTAGGTAGTACTTCAGGCCTCAAGAATACGGACATCAGGTCTGTCCCTTTGACCAAACCTCCCCCAAATAAGGCCCCCGGTATTAGTACTAGTGCGTTAAACTTCGAAAAGACAGTGATAATCTCCCCGTTGCAGGATAACGTGGAAATTGACTCCCTCGGAAAGTTAAGGGAGACCATTAGATCGAAACTTATGCCGGTACTGAGGGAAGTCAAGGTAGTTCATATGAGATCTAGGCTAAGAGGAATGGAGTTTGCGGTTGAATGCGCCACTAGCGAGGACAAAGCTGCGATTTTAGCCTGTCCTGAGTTAGCTACGCTGAAACTAAAAGCCTCCAGTCTTGAAATCCCTGGAGAGGCTATTGAATTGGTAGGAGTTGACAAGGAACTACCAAAGAGGGAATTAATTGAGGAGCTATGGACTAAAAACCTCACTCAGTTGGGATACGTTCGCAGGGATTTTGAGAGTAGAGTAATTCCGAGATTCACCCAGCCGTGTCCTTGGATTAAGTCTGAGAAATTGGTAAGATGGATCGTGGAGGTCCCGAAGGAAATGAAGGACAAACTCCTGGAAAGGGGCTTTGTGACGATTGAATGGTCCAGGCTCATTACGCGGGATTACTTATGGATCACCAGATGCCACAGATGTCTCAGGGTGGGACACCCCAAAAAAGAGTGCCCGATCAAGCAGGAAGATGGTCCGATATGCGGACACTGTTGTCTAGGGGGACATGTCAGGAAGGACTGCCCTAATATAGGCGAGCCACCTTGCTGTGAACCTTGCAAGGAAAAGAATAGGCCGCACGATCATTCCATCAAGGATAAGAAATGCCCTGAATACAAGCGTGCGCTGACCAGACTTCGACAACAACAATGACAGCACAGCCTACAGTTATATACCTAGTACCCTTTGTGGAAGAGACGCCCTGTAAGATATGTCCGGGACGACTCTTCTTAACGGCTGGGGGCAGTGCAGGACTGGTTCGGCATCATGACGACCAACACCCTTCAATCAAGGTCGGGTGGTCCTGCTGCAAGTGTAAGACTGTTTTTGACCGGTACATAGGCGCCACGATCCACCATAGTAAGTGCACGGGACCCATAGAAGACCCCTCAAAAGAGAGGAAAAGGACGGAGGTAGAGAGGACGACGCCGGTGGCAGACCACCTAAATCAGGTGGAAGCCACTCGCAAAACCAAAATTAGGATGATTAAGGTAAAGCACATTAATTTACAACATAGTCGGGACGCTGTAGGTGAACTACAGAAAACCTTGACCATGAATGATTCATTAATTGTGTTAATTCAGGAACCGTATGTTTTTAGAGGAGTGGTGAGAGGTATGAGGAGATCTGGTCTGCGGCTTGTGGTAGGAGGGAAAGAGAGACCAGAAGAGGAAAATCCTAGGACCTGCATCGCGGTAACAGAGGACTTGGAGATCACCCCAATTCCTCAACTAGGGACCCGCGATGCAACAGCTGTTATCCTAGAATATAAAGTAAAAGGTAAAAACAATAAGGTAATTTTGGCAAGTCTGTACTTGCCCTATGACAAGGTGGACCTTCCCCCTACTAGAGAGCTGATAAATATTGTCAGATTCTCGGAGGAGAAGAATATACCGGTCATAATAGGATGTGATGCGAATGCACATCACCATGCTTGGGGCAGTACAGATTGCAACAGTAGAGGGGATGCATTACTAGAATACTTAGCATCCACCGATCTAGAGGTAATAAATAAGGGAACGGAACCAACATTTATAAATAGAATCCGTACACAGGTATTAGATGTCACCCTGGCATCAAGAAAAATAGTAAGAGGTATATATGACTGGCATGTGTCATCAGACATTCTGATGTCTGATCATCGCATGATAAGTTTCTGCTTTCAGGTTGATCGAGTAGAGGAAGTACCAAAGAGACACCCTAGGAAAACAGACTGGGAGATCTTTGATAAAGGACTTGAGAATTTCCTTGGAAAAACTCAACAGAGGGAAATAACTGACCCGGGAGCTCTGAAAGAAGAGTCGGAGAGCCTGGGCTCAGGGATATTACAAGCCTTTAAAGAAGCTTGTCCCATTAAGCCCAAGCCCCACAAGGAAGTGACCTGGTGGGACAGACGACTAGACGTTCTCCGGAAGATAGCGAGAAGGGCCTACAATAAGGCCTTCAAGAATAAAGTGCAGGGAGAACTATGGGACGACTTCAGGGAGGCTAGAAGGAACTTCAAGAAAGAAATAAGGAAATGCAAAAGAGCCAGCTGGAGAGACTTCTGCAAGGGAATAGAGTCCTTGCCGGAGGCGACCAGACTGGTAAAAATTCTTAGCAGTGAGGGAAACAGTGGAGCCCTAGGCTCCATAAAGAGGATGGATGGTACCTGGACTCTAAGTGTTGAGGAAACTCTAGAACACCTGTTACTCATTCACTTCCCAGGGGAAGGAAACAGGGTTGAGACCAATCATGGAGACCAAGTGTCGGAGGCAGATTGGGACCTAGCAACCCTACTAGTAACAGAAGAGTCGATCAGATGGGCCATAAATGAATTTGAACCTTTTAAGGCAGCTGGACCAGACGAAATCTTCCCAGCTCTCCTACAAAAGGGAATGGACCGTCTAGTATCCAGAATTGAGGCACTATTTAGGGGTAGTGTAGCATTGGGCGTGGTGCCGGAGATATGGAAGGCAGCTAGGGTGGTCTTCATCCCTAAACCAGGGAGGGCAGACTATACCCAAGCCAAATCCTTCCGACCTATTAGTCTCACGTCCTTCATGCTTAAGACACTGGAAAGGATAGTAGATAAATATCTTATGGAGGAGATTCTAACTAGAAGTCCGCTGCATGTTAATCAACATGCATACCTTAAAGGGAAGTCTACAGAAACAGCCCTTCATGCGGTTACTTATAGGATAGAAAAAGGGATACAACAAGGAGACTTTGTTTTGGCTCTCTTCTTTGATGTTGAGGGAGCCTTTGATAAAGCAAAGATGGGGAATATTGAGGAGGAACTTCAGATGAGGAACACTCCTCGAGCCATCATTGAATGGATATTGTCCTCCCTGAGAGGGAGGAAAGTGGACTCATCACTGAATGACACCAAGGTTACAATCCAAGTGACGGGGGGCTGCCCCCAGGGTAGCTGCCTCTCACCGCACCTGTGGTGTCTGGTGATGGATGGGCTCTTGAGGAGGCTGACAAAGGAGGATTTATATGCTCAGGCGTACGCAGATGATGGACTTGTCTTGGTAAGAGGCAAGTTCCTAAAAACATGCTGCGAGAGGATGCAACTGGCCTGTAGCATCATTGAGGGATGGTGTAAAGACGTCGGACTCTCAGTCAATCCATCTAAGACAGAGCTGATGGTCTTTACCAGGAAAAGGAAAATAGTGGGGTTTAAGGCCCCCAGAATTTTTGGCCAAGATCTCAGCTTGGCAAAAGAGGTTAAATACCTTGGTGTTACCTTCGACCCAAAAATGGCCTGGAGGATACATATAGAAAAGGTAATTGGGAAGGCTACAATGATGTTCTGGCAATTGAGGCGAGCGGTGGGGAATAGATGGGGATTATCCCCCAAAATTCTCAAATGGCTGTATACAGAGGCAATCAGACCGAAGATCCAATATGGGGCTCTGGTCTGGTGGCCAAGGATAAGAACAGCCAGCTCGGCCAAGAAGCTCGACAAAGTTCAGAGGTTAGCTTGTAGGAGCATAACAGGCGTAATGAGGACGACACCTACAGCCGCCTTGGAAGCGCTTGTAGGCATCCCCCCACTTAGGATATGGATAGAAGGAGTGGCCATTGCATCATTTGTCAGGCTCAGAGACAACGGGCAATGGCTAGGAAAAGGAATCCTTACCGGACACCTGAAAATCGAAGGGATAGCTGAGTCAAAGATCCCTTATACTGCGATCAGAGTGCCAGGAAGGGAACATAGGTTAAAACTTAAAAGTAAGTATAAGGTAGAAATACCATCAAGAGCCAGATGGGAACAAGGAGAGGTAAAATTCGATAAGGAGACTCTAGTGGCATACACGGATGGCTCAAAGAACGAATCCGGAATGTCGGGAGCGGGACTGTTCTTGGAAAAGTCCGGCACCCAAGAGAGTTTCCCGCTAGGGTCACTCACCACTGTCTTTCAGGCAGAGATCTACGCCATCCTAGAAGTGGCAAGACAGCCTGAAGTGGTGGATGCAAAAGTTAAGTCTATAGCTATATGCTCGGATAGCCAAGCGGCACTATACGCTCTCGATGCCCCTGGTGCAACCTCTGCACTGGTGAGGGAGTGTCGGGAGACACTAGAGATGCTGGCAGAGAGTAAGAAGGTAACACTGCTATGGGTCCCGGGACACCAAGGGATCCCAGGGAACGAGAAAGCAGATGAGGTAGCAAAAAGAGGAGCCTCTATTCCTTTCTGTGGACCGGAACCTGCAGTTGACTGGTCGAGTGGTCAGGTAAAATCGGCCATCAAGAAGTGGGTGTGGGATGAAGCAGATAAGGAATGGTTAAACACAGAGGGATGCAGGCAGTCCAAAATGTTACTGCCGAGAATAGATAAAAGGAAAACCAGATGGCTGCTAGGACTGAGCAGGACCAACCTGAGAAATCTGGTCGGAGTGATAACTGGACACTGCAGGCTCAGGAGGCATCTGGCATTACTAAAGGTAGAAGAGAACCCCACATGTCCAGTATGTGGGGAGGAGGAGGAAACAGCTTACCATTACCTGGGAGTGTGTGAAGGATATGGGAGATTACGCTTCCATATCTTAGGGAATGGAGAAATTAGGGAGAGGGAACTTGAAACTCTGAAGTGGCAAGATATCCTCTCCTTTATAATCCAAACTAAAAGGTTTGAGGATGAGGTGGAGGTTGAGGGGTGTGGGAATGCTTGGGGTTGGCAAAAAGGATCCAAAGATGGTCTGTTTGCCAGGCTTGGCCTCCCCGCCCTTACTTCTACTACTACTACTGAATTATACAGGTTTTATTGATATAAAGAAAATAAATTTAAGATAAACTAACTCGATTAAATATACATATCTCAGTTATCTAAGAGGCCGCATGGCCACTGCCTCTTCAGACGTCTAGTAGGATATTCAAGAATGGACCGGGAAAACAGACTGTGGACTAGTGGATTAGAATGGTCGGAAAGGGAATCATGGAAGGATTTGTACCTGGATATGGCTAAATTTCGGACAAAGGGTACTTTGAGGTCGTTGTGAAGGATAAAATTGTATTCAAAGAAGGGAGTGTGAGCTATTTTTCTTAGGATCTTGGTTCGGAGAGATTGGATTCGATAGGAATGGGAGGGTTTGGTGCAACCCCAGAGTTCTATAACATATGTCCATATAGGCTTAATTATTGTGTTATAAATAAGTACTTTGTTCTGCTTGTTGAGTTTAGATGTGTTGTGTAAGAGTCTATGTAGGAGTTTGTAGCGTGTATTGCATGAAATGTGTCTGTGGTTATTTTTTCGTACCCAGAACTACTGCACCTGCCTCTTCAACAGTAGTCTCAAACATATTTGACAAGTTAACAAAGTTACAACCCATTTTCTTAACAGTCGGTCAATATTATTTCATTTAAGTTGTTTTAATATTTTTCTTCCTATTATTACTAAAGTTATTAATTATTTAATTTCCAAATCAGCCATAGTCAGAGTTAGCATGAACTAGAACCAAGATATAAGTGTTTTTATTAGTTTTTTTAGTGAAATAATAATAATAATAATAATAATAATA
This sequence comes from Gerris buenoi, assembly GCA_001010745.2. Lineage (NCBI taxonomy): Eukaryota > Metazoa > Arthropoda > Insecta > Hemiptera > Gerridae > Gerris > Gerris buenoi. The sequence goes on from KZ652595.1 coordinate 60,476, forward strand.
ATAATAATAAAACAGTGGGAAATAAGTGCAGTGCTTTCTTTGTTCCTTATGCTATGTGTTAATTTTGTTCTTTGTACCGAGCACCCTAGTTGTGGTTGTGCAGTCCAGGGGCTCATTAAAAATCATTAAATAAAAAGAGAAAGTATGAATACTTTGCTGTTAATTGTGAATAATTTTAATTTAATATATTAGTAATAAAACATTCGCTATGTGATGAAATATTAGTGTGTAAGGGATGTGATGATATAAATATGTAATATTTTTTTAATATGATTTTTTTTTTTTTTTATAATAATTCTCTGTTATTTTTATTTATCCTTCTGCTGGGCGCGCCATCTAGAGTCTTAATACCGGGTGCGTGCGGTACTCAGTTCTGACTTTCTTTAACTCTCTTTAAAGCAGTATATTTTTTATTTAGAGGTAAAATAACAATAACTTACAACTAATTGCCCTTCTTTAATACAAAAATTATACTTTTTTAATAAAAAAATTACTAGGTGTGCAATGCTTGCAATATTGAGCTGAGCGAGCATTTTAATCATATTTATTTATTTTTTTAATTTCTTCCTATTTTACCAATAGAACCCCTCATAAATGAAAATATGGCAAAAGTTAACATACAACAACAACTGTACTCTTAAAGAGCTTTCCAACGACATGCATTTTGAAGGCATATACTATTTTAACTATTTTAACTATTTTAACTTTTTAACTTTTTGTTGATTTATATACCTTCCTGTGGTTGGTCATTATGACCATGCCGAATTTTGTGCGGATCGGTTCAGCCATTAAGGAGGATACTTTTGTACCCCGTACCTCGTACCCCTGAACACAAATTTGGGACCATTTCAGAGTTGTACCTTCCTGCGGTTGGTCACATTAACCGTGACGAATTTCATGCGGATTGGTTCAGCCTTTCAGGGGAAAACTTATGTACCCCGTACCTCGTACCCCTGTGTACCAATTTGGACCATTTCAGATTTATACCTTTCTGTGGTTGGTCACATTAACCGTGCTGAATTTTGTGCGGATTGGTTCAGCCATTAAGAAGGATACTTTTGTACCCCGTACCTCGTACCCCTGAACACAAATTTGGGACCATTTCAGAGTTGTACCTTCCTGCGGTTGGTCACATTAACCGTGACGAATTTCATGCGGATTGGTTCAGCCTTTCAGGGGAAAACTTATGTACCCCGTACCTCGTACCCCTGTGTACCAATTTGGACCATTTCAGATTTATACCTTTCTGTGGTTGGTCACATTAACCGTGCTGAATTTTGTGCGGATTGGTTCAGCCATTAAGAAGGATACTTTTGTACCCCGTACCTCGTACCCCTGAACACAAATTTGGGACCATTTCAGAGTTGTACCTTCCTGCGGTTGGTCACATTAACCGTGACGAATTTCATGCGGATTGGTTCACCCGTTCAGGGGAAAACTTATGTACCCCGTACCTCGTACCCCTGTGTACCAATTTGGACCATTTCAGATTTATACCTTCCT
>KZ652595.1:73160-96741 GCA_001010745.2 Gerris buenoi
GTTTTTGGTGGGTAGCGCCTTTAAATTTGGAGCTAAAATTCATTTCTCGATTTCGCCTCGGGGTATGATGATGCCCCGGACCCCCCCCCCTAGGTTTGAACCCCCAAGTTAATGTTTCACCAGCCGCCACTGCACTCTACCATGGATATTGTTGAAATATTGAATCTATACTTAGATTTAAGGTGCAATTGAATCTTGATTTAAATGTAAGACAGAAAGCCATGCTGGCAGAGAAATAGCAAGGTTAGATTTTGAAAATAAAATTTTTGAAACTAACAAGAAAAAAAATAGGTACAAACCCCTTTCACCCAAAATCTCATCAGAAATTAAACCCCTTAAAATTCCTGCAAAATTACGAAATTTTATCCCAAAATTTAAAGAATTGGAAAATAAAAGTAAAAACATCTCAGAGGTAGTCTTGAAAAAGGAGTTCATAGAATACAGGTTGTTAGATATGTATGTACACAAGAATACATTGATTATAAGGCAGACCTTGATTATAAGATTCATTCCGATTTCCACGATGCTAAGAACGGGGGGGGGAATGTGTCTTATATTCAAAGCAATATGGCATATAAAAATAATTTAAGTATAAGTTGATATTGGCCTTGTTTGTTGATGTCAACCTTACACTTATATACTTTAAATCAACTTGGTTAGTTAAGGTTAGCCAACCCTTAAAGTTCTGAATAAAATTATAAAAAATATGAAAAAAAAGAGATTGATATAAATTTACTGCTTGAACATCAAACACATGGTTTAATATCTTACAACCAATTATTATTTTAGATAAATATGAGCAAATAGTCCACAACTGAATGGGACTTAATCAATATATAAAACTTCTAATCAATAACTGGGAAAAAAATAAAAATTAGGAAACTTTTTTAATGTTTTATTTTAGAAGCAAATGTTAGATGAAATTATTTTATTCTATTCAATGCATGTATTAATCCCATTTTTATCACAATAAACTTGAAATTTTAGTTTAAATCTAAATCCTTAGAATCAATGAAGTTTTGTAATATGTTGTTAAAATGTTGACCTTTATAAATTTTAAGGCTTTGCAAGAACCTCCCCCATCTCATCTTGTCATGGAAACAGTTTCACTGTTCTAGTTCCTACCCAGGATTTAAAATATTCATATAGTCACTGTAATATGAACCCTATTACCACAATTTAGTAAATCAATTTTATTAAATTATTTTAAAATGAAAAAAATAAAAAATACAATACAATATTTGTAGCTATGCTATGGTCCACACCATATATGTATTAGTGCCTAATTCCTTGAATTTTCAGTTTACAAATTCTGATAGATCATTAAAAATCATGGTTAGATCTGGCAAAACCATTACAGCTAATAGACCCAACCTTTAATAAACATGGCCTTAGACAACTTATGGAAAATTATGGTATAATGTTTTGGGCTAGACACCATTATACAGGTTTCAAATCTGAGGGGATATACATGCTATTCCAACATTCTTTTGAAACATTCCAAAAGGTATGTAAAATGGTTAATTTCCAAGTAATGCAATGCCAATTGAGTAATTGTCATTTAAGGCTAATGTAACAAAGGATGGGTATATAAACCACTTTTTAATATAATTTTTTATATTTAGAAGAGTGCAGTATCAGCATAAGTTTAAAAATCAGTATTAGCAGCCAAAGGATTCTATACAACTTGCAAACTACACCATATTAACAACTTTTGTTAGTATCAACCCAAGAAACCATGTTATATTATCATATCATAAATTAAAAAAAAAAAAAAATCTTCATTAAGTCAAAAACAAAAAAATTAAACCAATAATAATAATAATAATAAAAAGTCCCACAGTATTAGATAGTTAATCGTGCAAATATAATAAAACCAGAGATTACTAAGTGAATACTTACAAATTTGAGTGAATTAAAGTGCTGTAATTAAATAATATATGTCTCTCATGGTTTGTTTTAGTAAACTGGTACTAGAGTGCTATATCAACTAATTATAACTACCATTAATTTAAGAAAGTGAAGTAATTAAAAAGAATAGAAAATATATTTTAGAGTAAAAACTATAAAGCTCGAATAAAACAAATACGTTTAAAAAATGTATAAGGACATTTTTCAAATTAACGTTAGGATGTATTGATAGGAGAGGAGAGGATTAATATGAATAACAGTAAAATAAAAATAAGACTCCCTCCTCATGTTTGATTCCCTGTTTAAAACTTAATTAATATTGGTTTAAGACTTATTAAGACCGTTACTCCACATATCAAACAAACAGAAGGTAGTAACAATCTAAAGAAAATGTACACAATGTTCTTCTTTAAACTGTCATTCCCCATATAAAAACAGAAGTGGAAGTGTGGTATTCCTTTGTCCCAAAGAACATTGGACTAAACATACCTTTTAATTTCTTATGTAAAGAGGATTTAACTTTTTCAGGTCCCCGGAGTCCAAAAAAGTGGTTTTTAAAAAATGTCTGTCTGTCACCTGTGGAGAGACATGAAGCCTACACTTCTAGGCCAATTTTGACAAGGTTTTGCATAAATGTTCAGACAAATCATACCCTGAGGTGAAATCGAGAAATGCATTTTTTATTTTAAACTTCAACTTTGGGGGCGCAACAAAACTCTGAACATAAATTATTTCTTGAAAACAGATCAGACAATTTTGATTAAAAAATTCTAAAATTTAGTCCATTTAAATAGCTTTAAACACGGACAGAGAGAGGCCAGGTTTGATTCTCTGCCAAGGGAAAGTTATTTTTATGATAAATTTAGGTAAAATGTCTAATATTAATTAAATGTACCTACAATAACTTGAAAACTAATAAATAAAGTTTGTCTGAGTTGTCTCTGACCTTATTCTTAATAGCTATTTAGACAAAGGAATGTATAAATAATTATATTGATTTATATTCTAAGAAAAACACAGGGGATTAACAATCTTAAGAAGTACCACTACAATCATAATAATAACCAATAATTTCAGTATCGCTGTATAATTAAAAATTAATGTCAAATGTACATTAAGTATGAAAGCCATGAAATTTTATTAAAGCTACATGTTGATATGAATGTTGAAAATTAATAATAAAAACAATGTAAATGTGGCAGTGAGTGTGTTTGATCTGGGTCTGGAATAAAAGATATCTAGAGTAAATATTCATAAGTATATTTATTGTTCAATGTATTTATTATGAAATCTAAAGTAGAATTCCAGCTAGTATGCACTACCTGCCGCACATCAATGTATTTTAACCAGATATTCAGATTGTAGCATGCAAAACAAAATATACCTCAGAGGACAATTTAAATAACTAATGAACTGGAATGAATCAAACATCTACTGTTTATCACAGTAAGCATGTTGTCCCTCTTTTTAAATTTTTATCTTGGTTTCAGTTATAAATAGAGTGAAATTGTACTTTTTTTAAAAAAAACATTGGTTCAAATTTTATTTTTCTGAGAAGCTGAGATCATTGAAATAATCAGTTTTATATGTTGAAAACCTTTTAGTTGAGGTTTTTGGAGGTTTGAGTTTTTAAACTTTAAATTATCAGCAATATATGGAGGAAATGTTTACCAATTCTGGCTGAATTGGTTAGCATATAATCTAAAACACTCTCATGTAAACGACTGATTAATAAAAGAGTTTTATCAGTAGTTTTATATCAGCTAAGCATATTTTATTTTACTCAATTTTTAATTGTCAATTTTCTTTGGTTGATCCCTTATAATTTTATAAAATCTTCTTAAAGTTAGGTCCTCAGGGATTAAAAAGTTGAAATTAAATTAAAAATATTTCATTTTTAATAAAATTGGCTATATTTCGCCCATACCTGGGCATCTTCAGGCCTTGATTATGAATTGAGATATTCCATAATAAATCATTTTCTTGGAGAAAGAATGTAGGGTTTGAGTAACATTTCACAACAATAGTTTAAGAGTTACTCATGTTATTTTCTCAAAATCAATTTTTAAGTTTTTGGTAGTACTCATACTACGGAACGTTTAAATTTTTAATTTAAATCAAATTATAATTACTATTTACAAAGGGAGACAGTCACAGAAAAATAGACCTCAGAAATTTGAAAAGCTTAATTTGGGATTAGGTATCGATATTTGTCAGTAGGAAGTATTCTTCAGTGTAGCTTAACTGGCTGGAGCACCCGCACGAGGTCTATTTTTCTCTGACTGTGTCTCCCTTTGTAAATAGTAATTATAATTTGATTTATTTTATTTGATTTATTTATTTATTTTTTTTTTTTGTTTTTTGCTTAGACCATTCATGGTGTTAAATTCTTAATCTACTTCTATAAATAGACCACAAACAAGTAGAAGGTTTGTAAATTTATAAGCTTAGCAAAAAACTTTAATTAGGTAAGAAGCATCTCGTATATTTGTACTAAGAGGAGATGAGAAAAAGTAAATTGAGAATTTTCACTCTGACACTGTCAGAGTTCATTTTAGCAGCTTAATAAAGAACAAGTAATTAAAATTATAATTATTAAATAAAAAATAAAAAAATGATTAAAGAAAAGGATGAAAGAAAAGGATAGATTGAAGATGATGAAAATAATACAGGAAAGGAGAGGATGAAGAGTCTTGAAGATGAAAGAATGAAGGCTTCGTACGAGTTTTAAGTCTCATTAACTCACTTTGGGGGATGGGGGCAACGAGGAGCAACTTTTCCACACTGGTTCCTCAGCGATACTCTGCAGGCTGGAAGTGGAGCGCTTCCTGAGGGAGGGTGAAACTGAGGTGCGCCTTTTAGACATCTCAGTCGCTTGTGCTATGTCCGTCTTCAGTGCAGAGCTTAGCAACTATAGTCACAACTCAATTCTTAGACATTCCAACCAGCAAAAAAGTTTTTAAATAGGAATCAATGACTAAGTTAGAGTTTATTAAAAAATAAAATAAAATAAAATAAAGCTCTCAAAATCCAAGGCATAGCTAGGATTAACAAAAAAACAAACTATGATAACTCAGATTAATTTAAGTTATTGATTGAGCATTAAGAAATTATAAAACTAAACCACAACAAAATAATCTACATTGTTTTACTACTTACTTAAATAGATAAAATGTAATTTCGGAAACCAATTCAGAGATAGCAGCACACAATCTTACATAACTGACTTAAATAGAGATTTCAAAGGCCAAATAATGTACATCTAATTCTACCTCTGAAGTTTATTTTTTTTTTTACTAAATAAAAATATAGTTTATATTTTCATTAACTAATCTTTATTATATTATCAATTAGTGTTAGATCATCAATCATATAATATAAAATTGAAACTAAAAAATATTTTGGCCAATGAATGCCATTAACGAATTACCTCATGAATTATATTATTGTCTTAAATTAATTAAAAAATCATTTTCACTCAAAACTTTAATGTAAAATCACTATGACGGGCCCAGGGGAAAAATTTTAAGAGTTAAAACAAAGAATTAAACAATTTAATAGTTTTACTGTATAACTTACTATAATTATTAAAAAGTGATAATTTACCTAAAACGTTAAAAACAATTTTACCTTTTCACACAATTTTCAATGGGTTTTTTTAATACATTATTGTTCTTTAGATCAGAGGTTACCAAACTTTGATCTATCAACCTATTTGGGATACTGGCTCAAATGCAGAAATTTACACATCAGATTATTTAAATTTTATCTTTTTACTTAGAATGTTTCAATCCAGTAAAACAAAAAATAACAATGATTTTATCTGTAACTATAAACTCTATCCTGATTTAATGGCTTAAATAAATAAGCTAAAGCACTGGGGTGAAGAGCTCCTAGAACAGCTTTATTTTCTTAAAATCTTTTCAGTATTTAAAGACAATATCAACCTCTGATCTTGGAAGTTCTGAAATAACAACTACTCCTTCATTTGCACTATGGCCCTAGGCCAATTTACACTATTAACTTTACTCTAATAATAATAACGAAAAAATAAAAATTAAATATAATGAAGGAAACACTAACTAACTCAATTCTACTATATAAATGCAAAAATTAGTCTAATCCATTTTTAGCTCATACTTAATTATTACCAGAAAAAGTGACTATAGCTTTAAGTGATTAAGTATAAAATTTAAACTAAAAAGTTAAAAATCCTATATTTATAATTTATTAATGTAAACCAAAGACCATAATAAGTTAAAAAAATTATAATAAAGATAAAGAAAAAAAAACCTTAATGCTAAATATATCTGTATAAGATGCATATGGTAGGTTTGATAAACCTACCATTTGTATCAGTATAGTAACCTATTTTTATTTTTTCATTTATTTATTTATTTTTTCAAAATTTTTAATAACATTTTATTCCTAATTAACAAACAACCCTTTCATGCAAACATTAAAAATTGTCGACCCATGCTTTTTTTAAATAACATATAGTATAATATTTAATCTGGATAGGTAGGAAACGGATACTGTAAGCAGGATACAGAACCCCTCTGAAACAAGGGCTTCTTAAACTAATTTAAATGAATTTTACTTCACTGTTCCAGCATTCGTTGAGAAAAAAAATATCATGGATTCAATGAACGTTATAAGAAGATAAAGACCCAAAAGCAGGAGGTTAATGAAGCTCAGAATGATTAACTGACGAAGTATCCAGCACTGAAGGACTTCAGCCAAAAATAGAGTTAGATGATAGGCAAATGTTTGAGAGGTCGTGTTTCACAGAACAATAGACCAAACAAAAGTAAAGCGAAGTAAGTTTTTACATTTACAAATGTCGGAACTTACTCCTGTCTTTCACTTGTACACATTGGATAGACAGTTAACGTAACAGTTACGTCTATTTTAGAAATCAAAAATAGATAAAAGCATGATGGAGACCGAATCTATTCAGAAATATATTATTATAGAATTGAAAAAAGAAAATTATACCACATTTAAAAGAATAACAACAATGAATGTTATTAAAAGTAGTAAATTTGGAATAGGAATATATATATATATTCTTTGTGTTACATGGGATTTTTTTAAAATTAATCTTTATTCAGTAAATTTAATTTATGTAAGAGCTAATTAAGTAGGTAAATGTTAAGAGAGACACCTAAGTAATTGGGGATTAAAAAAGGGCCAATGAGTTCCTACTTATCCAGATTTTATGGCGTATTAAAAAAATCCCCATTTGATATAATAATATGATAAATAATCTAGTTAGTATAGACACAGATTACATAATTTCAATAAATAATAACATTACAGTTTAAATGCTATACCCATGAGAATAACAATTAATAACAGATTAAATCTGTGATGTAACAGCCCTTAGGACCAAGGTCTGCCAAATTAATGACAGAATGATAAGCTAAATAAATTAAGCTAAATTAGATAAATTAATTATTTTCTTCAAAGTAAATACAATTTTGTTCAATAAACTTGCACTAAAAAAAATCTTTAGTAATATTTTTATTATTGAATTCAATGTTCTTAGATCAAGTCTAGACCAGGTTTAACCAAAACACCTCCATTATTTTATGCCTTAGATAAAATACTTTAGGTAGTTTTATTCCATTTGGTGGCCGAATTGACTCTTACTTCAACACATGTCCAAGCTCCACGAGAGGCTTGAAATAACCTAACACTTAAGAACCTTGTACATATTTTCTATTGAGAAAAAATTTTTATATTTCAAGATTATGTGTTTTTATAAAAAACAACTATGATGTACAGGTCTATCGTATGGATTTGTGAATAATACAATAAAAATTATGGAAATTGTATTCCTCCAGCAAGGATTTTGAAAGGCCTTAAAGTTTACTTTTGATTAACAAAAGTATGTCAACTTGAATGGGTGCAATTATTTGATTCCTATGAATGAGGTAATTCTTGAATTGAATATTTATATGATGATCTTGTGTTAAGAGTTGTTAGAGGAGAATCTGTTCAGTACAACCAGAGATAATGAGCGGTAACCTCAGGTGTAGAAGGCAAGTTTTACAGGGTTCCAATCGAGATCAGGATTGAAATTTTAGCCGCTAAAAATTAAATGGTTTAAACGGAAATAACCTTTCTTACCTGTGACTGGTTGTGCTTATTTGCAATTTATTTTGAATTTTACAACCATAATTTCTCAGACATTTAGTGATTTATCAACCAAGACTAATAATTTTGTAAATCTATTGACTGATTATTATATTATCATTGGAAATACGTAATCTGTGCAAGTATCAGCTATCTAGGTAGCCAGGAAGTGGGTCTAATTTAGGCAAGATATGTCCCGGGCAAACATGTGGTTAATTAAAAGCATGTACAATAATCATACATTAATTGAAATTATTTCAGTAGTCGGGAATTGAACCTGGATCTTTTGCCTATAGACCCCCAAACATTGACACACGGAAAGCAAAAATAATTTTATTTAAAGTTAATAATATTTTTCATATTTAGAGAACAATACTCAATAATTTACTAAAGAAACCTTGAGTAATTTTATAAGTACCCACACAACCAATTTTACCATCAAAGTGGTAGTAGACAAATCATATAGTAATAGGCAGATACATTTTAAGAAATCTAGTCATGGTTTAATCTTACCACGATCGATGCAGAGCCAATAGCTGACTTTTATTGTTATTTAAAAAAAAGTTGTAAAAATAATAATAATCATGCTGCTCATTTAGAGGATCTTTTTTTTATTTTAAGCCCCAAAAGAGCATAGTTAATATTGGTAACATTTTGGCTTATGGTTAAGTTATTGTCTAATTGTTGATCAATGCTTACGAATTGACTCCCTTAAAGAATTCCATCAGCTAGAACTAGGTTAATAAAAACACAGTATGTACCTCGAAAACATCGGTGCGTTGATGATCAACAGCGTTATCTTCGTCGCTTACTTCTTCCTCTGATTTTTCATCCATAATTAGATCTAGTTCTTCTTCATCGGCATCATCAAACATGTAGTAATCTCCAGATCTTATAGCTAAATCAAAGAAAAAAGTATATAAGTTTTTCTAATGCATCAATAACACAGGGTGTCAAAGATTAGCTTATACTTTCACTATATCTTGAAAAAAAGAGTATTTCCAAATTGACTGATTTTAACAGAACTTTTTAAAACAGGACAATAATGAGGCGAAGTAAATAGTGAATAAAACTCAAAGGACATCGATTAATTGATTAAGTTAATAGATCAGTTTATAAAAATTAGACAAGTCAAAAATATTTAAAAGAGACAGGTTTGTTAAAAATCTCTTGGATATCTGGATAAATCCGTGTCACAAAGGATATGAAGTCCAGGATGAAGGACTGATCTGCATACAACTCTTTGAAATAGACTCGTTAGGATCACTTTAGTAGGTCACTATTAGTAAGCTGATGACCAAACACAAATAAACTAACTAATGAACAACATATCGCGTAAATTTCAAAAAACCTCAACATATCCCCTGTTATTATTTGATTAATGATGTGTTTTAAAAATGAAATGTTTGTCAAAAAATATCTTGAGTGAAAGATTTAACTTGGAACATGTTTCTATTACCAATAAGCTCGGTAATTTTGTTGGAATAATGTAATGCATTGTGTTTAAAGAGTAAACTTACTAAATTTTAAATGTTAACACTAATTTTGACTGAATTTTAATTGAAGGTTTTCTTATGTGGACTTAAAGATTTTTCTTATCTGGGGTTAGGTTTTTGTTGGAATTAAAGTCCTTTTCTTTTTAATTTTTTATTTTGTTTGACAAAGCTTTCGCCGAGGAAACCTAATTTTGACACCCTGCAAAGCTTGTTTGAATATTAAGAAGAAATGTGTCATGCGATATATTTATGTGCAGTTTAAATTGAAGCTATTTGTTGCAAACAAATCATGCTTCTTTTTATAAAATGCTTTTGTTCGTTTACAGCTGATCTGGTTTTACTTATTTATTTAAGCAACTTTTGATGCCGCATTTGGTCCTTTATTAATTAATTATATATAAGAATATATATCAGTTTAAAAATAATTAATTATTAATTATAATACATTACACATTACGCATTAAGACTGAGATGCACTTAACGTAGTCTTACTCAGTCATAATGTATTCTAACTTAAATTTGTTGCTGTTTTCCTCTGAAAAAGGTTTTAAATACAAAACTAACATCAGCAATATAGATATATTTTTAACTTTTATCAAAATCTGGGATGGAGAAAATTAACAATTGACTTTATAAAATGTTATTTTCAAACCTAGCATGTATATTCAGCTGAAGCTGAATATACAAGCTGATTTTTTTGTTAAATATACATAAAACCTTGAAGTAAATAACTAAAATAAACCAAAATTTTGTACTAATAAAGTTGGGAAATAATACTCAAAACTTTTAGTAAAATGGAACTGAAATTACAATTTTTCATAATTTACAAAACATCATTTTATTTTACTCATGCTTTTTTTAAGTTCTTAGTCTAACAATCATGCTTTGCTAAGTAATAAAATAAAATGAACTAGAATTAAGAAAAAAAAACTAAAATGGTAATGAAAATTTTATAAATACAAAGAACTAATTAGATACATGCAAGACTAAATACAAACTAGACTACAAAAGAAAACATATACTTTAAACAAAACAATTAACCCTCAAACCTCCTAATATTAAAATAGAAAATAAAAGAACTTTACGTTAGACGTAAAAAGAATACCCCTTGAAAGAAAGAAGAATCAAGATCTTGTTTAAATTAAAAATGTTGACTTTGTTACACTTTAATAACAACTAATACACTAAGAAGCGTTGAGCACATATTTAAACACCACAAAAATATACATAGATAAAAAGAAAATTAATAAAAAATAAATAAATAAAAAATCATATAAAAAGCAAAAATAAGAATTTATATTTGCATTGGAATTTCAAATATAAATAATTGCGGTATATGATCCTTGTCAGGTCCCAAACAAAATCCCATTTAGGCTATGGAACAAGAGGACAAAAACTGATTTGCCAACCTCAACCTGAGGGTATAGAAATGCATTATCCTTCTTAGTTTAGGATGATACACTAAAATATGTCAAACAAAAAATTCAAACCCATCTAAAGCAAATAACACTTAAAAATCCACTAAAAGTTAGTATGTAAGATAAATCTCTAGAATTAAAAATCATATAAGATAACTAATTTAACAATAAATAATAAAACAAACAATGATAGGTTGATTTGTGACAATAAGTATGTTATATATAAATAACAGAAATAAAAAACGCACAAAAATTATAAGACATTTATTTTTATTGACAATTGATCTACTATAACAGTTTATTAATGTAAAACATTACCCTATTTTCCTTTATAAAATCTCATATGGTCACATACATTTTAGTTACAAATTAATGATTTTCAAGATATTATAATGAGTAATTATAAAATATCCAGCACCATTTAAAAGTAATTATATAAATTTGAAAAAGAAGAAAAAAGCTATTACCATATTTTCTTCGCCTTTGATCCTTACTATTGTCTGGATAAACATTTATTCCTGCCAAGAAAACTAAAAATGTGAATAGGAACACTCATATAATAAACTCAACAGTTACAACTATGTAATTGGTATTACAAAAAATAAAAACAGAAAGAAATCAATTACGTTATATAATTCATGAAACATTATTAAAATGAGGACTCAAAGCGTTATAGTGGAAGAGGCGAGAGAAGACATTGAGGCAGATATGAAAGTTAATATCATTCACCCGATATCTTAGTATTATAGTTAATTGGACATTAAAGCAAAATTAAGAAATCCAGTTAAATAAACAAAAAACCCTTAACCAGAAATACTTTTTTAAAATAAAAATTGATAATATAAAAGGTTTGGAGTCTAACATTTGATTATAATTTAGAGAAATACCTGACATTCAAATTGTAGAAAGGTCCCAGCAGAGCTGAAGTAATTTCTTAAATTTTTTTATAATGGATGATTTCATTTTGGAGAAGAAGACAGAAGTTGAACTTGAAGCATTAATTTATACAAATGGAGTTGGTACAATGTGCAAATTATAAAAAAAAAAAAGTTTTTATAGATTTCAGAAAGAAATATAATAAAGTTTAAATCAAATTATAATTATTATTAACAACGGGAGACGGACAGAGAAAAATAGACTCCAGTGCTGGGACTCAAACCACGGGCCTCTATGTGGTCAGAGCACTATACTGGAAATATAGAGGCCCGTAGTTCGAGTCCCGGCGCTGAAGTCTATTTTTCTCTGTCTGTCTCCCATTGTAAATAGTAATTATAATTTGATTTAAAAATTTATTCAAAGTCATTTGTATTCTAAAAAACATAGGGACGTAACAATCTAAAGAAGTACCTTTTATTTTTACCTTGGATTGAGAACTGCTGCTAAAACAATACTAGCTACTATACAGAGGTAAAATAGAGACCCACTCGGGAGAAATGCAAAAAGGAGAATTGCTTTAAGAAAAAAGCGGATGCTATAGAACCAGTAGTAAACAACTAGTAGAAGTGAATGAGGAGCTAAGAGCTGCTAGAGTAAGGAGAGAAACAAGACCATTGATGATAGGAAAATAGGAGGAGAATACTGATTCATGAAATAACTACATTCCAGAGCAATTATCTTATCAAAACTAAACAGATAGGAGTGAAAATAATAAACATCCAAGATGAACATTAGTTTAGCATAAGTGTTTAAATTAATTTGCGCATAAAGTATTTTTATTAACACCAATATCTTTTAAGGTGCTCATCTAATTTTTAAGAAATGAATGTTTCGTCAAAGCATGTTTGCCCACAGATTAGGGGGGGGGGGGGGCCAAAAATAGTTTAGTCCAAAGTGAGAAATTATATAGCTTTTGTAGGCACCAGGGGAAAGGGGGGTTTGGGGGCTCAAATATGTAGAAACAGTCATCCAAAGAGTAGCAGTGCACCACAGTCATCAAAATAATAAAGGCCCTTAAAAATTTCTTGGTAACATATATTTGATATTTGTATTATTCATGATGTTCCAATGGACCGGTATGCCTTCTTTAGTTACCCTCGGAGGTTTATTTATTTATTTATTTTTTTTTTGGGGGGGGGGGGGGTTGCTATTTCATTCATAAATATGCAACATACTTCGCAATAATTTTTGTTTTGATTATTTTTTCTTCTGAAGGAAACTGAGTTTTCTCAACTTGTTCTACTTCCTTGTGATTTCATTAGTCATTTGGCATCCAAATCCTTGGTGTATTTTGCTTTTTAATTCAATTTTAGTATAACTAATTATCCACATCCCACAGTTCCGGAAAAAGTTCAAACACCAAAAAAAACAGAACCAAAATTTTTTTCCCTCTAAAGTTTGATTTTATTTATTTATTTTATTTTTTTAAAAAATCTAGTATCGGCATATATTTCGGATACATCTGAAAAGTAAATCCTTCTCTCAGAGAGGAACAGACTGACTGTTTACACCACAGAAGGGACCAGACTCAAGCATTTTTAATGTGTCAGAGATAGCTCTCATCAATTTTTACATCAGTTTTTTGCTGTTTATAATTGAGAATGTTTGTCTCTAATCAGTTTTTACAATCATAGGTTTATTGTGGGTCGTTAAAGGGTTGAAATAACTTTTCTTCACACTTTTGCTTTTAACATTTGGCTTGAAGAAAAGTTATTTCAACCCTTTAACGACCCACAATAAACCTATGAAGTTACAGAAAAAAGGGACAAATAAAAGAAACCACAGTTTTTACAATTTCAAAGTTGTTTTTTTTTTTTTTTTTAACTACATACTATATTCTACATGGAGAGACAGTTTCTTGTTATGTTAGTTCAAGATTAAGTTTTCATTTTGAAAATTGTATTTTTTTAAGCTTGGACAACACCTAGTTAAGGTTATTAGCCTTAAATTTCCCACATAGTTTTGTGCGATACTTACTCCTAGTCAACATTCCAGCCCAACATAATACCAAACAATAAGAAGCAACCTTTACCAAAGGAAAGCAATAAATAAACATATAAATTAGCATACAAAGAAAATAGCACATTTTGATGTAGAATATAAATTAAAGTGATAAAAAATGTAAAGTGCTCTTATTGGTGCAAAAGAAATATATATATATATATTTTTTTTTTAATTTTCCAAACTATAAAAATAAATAAAACCTAAATTAAATCTATATAACAGTATTTATCATTATAGTTATCAATCAAATTACTTACATTATATTCACCATAGCTTTTTTCATAAAAATTATTTATTATATACAATTATTGTTTTAATAAAAATTCGTAAAATATATTTATTTATTATTTGATAATAAATTGGTTTTTTACAACATAGTATTTCACAAATAGGGTTTAAGTACCCTTTTAATAAATGATAAATATATAATTTATTCAGCTAGACAGTAATTTCATTTTCAGAAGTCTCATGGACACAACAGTTCCAGGATATAAGGATTTTCTTTTAACAAAATAGAAAATTCTTTAGGTACTCTTCAGAATATGTTAGTATAAATAATAATATAATGATGCTAAAGAAAAATAAATAAATGAAACCATGTGTACCTTCCTTCTAAAAATAATTATTAAATTTATATTAACAACAAACTTAACTTAAATTTAACTTAACTTAAACTTAACTTAAATTTAAATTAACAACAAATAAAATTTTTTATAACAGATAAACGACGAGCTAGAGCTAGGTGGCACAGAACACGTTATCCTACTGACAAACAGACTTACAATAGACTATGCAGGCAACTGACATCTGTACTCAAACAATACAAAACCGACAAATTTAGAGACTATACTGAATCACTTACGACGAAAGACAAATCCTTGTGGACAGCTACTAAAAAACTTTTATCCTATCGTTCCATATCCTCTCCCCTTCGCAAGCCTGATGGATCCTGGTCAAAAACTGATAAAGAAAAATCCACATGCTTTGCTCAACACTTATCCATGGTCTTTNTACAATATTATTATTTACAAAAAATATTAAATGTTTGTATTTTTGACATCAACACTATTTTCAAATTTCCATTTCAAATGCAATTATTTTAAATCTTTATTGTAAAGAGAATTTCCTCAAACCAAAGAAGCAAAGACTATTTAATTATGAACACATCATTTATTTTTTTAATAATTGGTTCAGAAGTTGTAAACCTTCTTAATAATTTTATCAACTTCATAATATTGATGTGTACCACAATAAATAAAATTCATTATAATTAAAAAGGGGAAAAATATATTTATGATAACTATTAATTAATATTCCACCCATATAATTTTATTTAAATGTTTGTATTTGTACGCTGGCCTTTAAATAATGTATAATATTTTAATTGCACATTATATTTTAAATAATATATTGAGATTTGCAAATCTTGACCAAAATAAAATGCATGACCAAGATGTTAATAGTAATTAAAGAAACGCAATATTGTATATATACCTATCATTTAATCCAGATAATACTCTGTCATATAGTAGATGGTAATTTTCATCCAAAGTGCTTTTTTTAAGACAAATAAATATAATACAAAAATAAAAAATATGGGTGAATGATAAATGGATATTTGGGCATAAAGCAAATAAGTATGAAATAACTGATTACATGAATGGTGAGATTTAGTAGATGAGATGATTGAGTGTCTAGGGGTGGTTGACCAAGGGCCAATAAGCCAAGGGACTCTACGATGAGGTGGCGGGCCTGGAGGAGGACTGAACACTGGAAAGGTATCATCACCAGGCGAGCCAGCACGAGGTGATCCAAAACTCATCCTGTTAGGTTCCAAGTAGCCATCGAGGGATCTACTCATGATAGCTGAGGTAGGTGTTGGCAAGAATCTACGTGTGTCGTCATCTTCTACAGGAGTGTGGAATCCCTGAGATGTCGATGCAAGTGGCGCTTCTAAACCCAGTTAGTTTGCATTTTCTCTTATTATCCCAATTTAAATAAACTGTTATTAAATTTATCATTGATCAATTAATTAGGCCTAACAGTAGTCAACCTATAGAACCCTTCATCTAAATACTTACTGCTCAGCAAGATATGGACCAAATATTACTAGCAAATCAATCATAATTCTAGGGTTACCATAACAATTAAATATGAAATAGTCTGCATCCCTGTCCCCTTTTGCTTGAAAACTCAGTACATAGTGCAAAACAAATACTATGCAGTCTAGCAAATGTATGTGATAACTTCTACAATAATTATTACAAGATCTTTTAGTCCAATTTAACTTTTAGAACTAAATTCCTACTTTGCAGATCAGAGTAAAATCGCAAATTTGTGCAGTGAACTTAATATTTTTACCTGACAATATAATCAATATTTAACAGAAATAATCTTCTTTTTTTTAAATAAATTTAAATAATTTCTACTTTTATACGCAATCCACTTATACCAAGTAAAATTCATAACATTACCAATAACAATATTACAATAAAATTCAAGCTATTGAATTATCTACTACCAATCCCATCTACTAATTACATTATACTTAGAAGTTATCTAATTGTCATATAGTTACTATCAATACTAAGAAATTTTATTTCTTAAAAAACCAAGAATACTTTTGTACAAATATTAGTCGGTAGTTTGCACCATTGAATTTTAACCAATCAGTAAAGAGCTACTCAACTTTATATTTTATAAATTAACCAAAAAAAAAGCTGCAAAAAATGTTAACACCATGATAAAATGTTACTTTCATGCAGTTTAATTGTTTTATTTTGCTTAATTTTATGTTATTTTGTAAATTTGTTAAACCATAAGCACCGCATTTATAAACCGTAAATGATAAATTAATTCAAAATAGTTACTATCACAATAAGAATTAAAAAAAAAATCAAGATTAAAATATCGGCAATTCAGATCCAAGTAACATCTCAATAGTGGCCCATACACTGACAGTATTATCAGCACAGCACCCTTAACATAAGAGGATGGATAGTCTAACCCTCCACATTATCTTCAAAAATATAATTTTTTGTTCAACTGTTTAGTTCTCCGATGGGACGAATCCTCTACCAAATAAAAGGAGACTGCCAGACTAACAATAGACTGAAGTGGCCCATTGAAATTTTAAAGTCAAAGTCAGTGACTGACACTGAGCAAATCCTGGGTTCATCCACTATTCATGAAATGTTATGGTTTAGTATGGGGCTTATACACTTACTGACAGTATTTATGACATATAAAGAGTCTTTGGATCTATCCAACTTCTGCCAGTTATCCTGATAGGGTATGAGTTCACTACTGATGCAATCCCTTAATATTAAATGTTTAGTAAACAAGCCCACAATAAGAACAATAAACTAACCTGTAGTACTAAATGAGGCAAACCTTTCTTTGATATTTAGAAACTTTCATTTATATTGCATTAAAAGTTCTAGCAGGACAACATTATCTAATGGAGAGGGGAGAAGAGAAATTTTAAGATTTTAAGAACAAGTAGGCTTCTAGGATTTATCAATATTTTAATTTGAAAAATCTCGATTCCTAGTTAAATGAACTGAGTTTAAACTAGTAAATGAGTTATCAAGATTGTTAAAGTGTACATTTAACTTATTTTGTTTCATATTTTTTTTTAATTTTTATTTTTTAGGTTACAGCGGAGTAAGCCCCCCTTTCCTTAATTTGTGTTTAGCTTTGTGGACTGTTACAATTAATTACTAGAATCATTGTATTATCCAACCTGGCCAGAGCCGCAACAAATGTGCACAAGGCAGTCCTTATATCCAGGCCCATGTGACTCTCCATTAGCCAGTCCAAATATTTTAGCCTGCACATAAAAACTTTTAAGTGTCTCCCCTCCGGAACAGTGTAACTCTCCAGTTTTCCACCGACTACAGACACTACACCATCTTACCAGGCCATTTTTTATGTATTTTATATTATTTTATTATTAATAACCCCATTTTATCCAGGGAACTTAGGCTTACTTTGAATATTGATTGTTATTTTATCCTTACACTAAGATCTTTTTCTTTCCATTTCTTCGAATTAGAAGGATTTCTGTAATTACTTTGGAAGCCCCTCAACTCAACAATGATATTGTAAAAGTATCAATTGTAAGTTTTTCCTCATTTAGTAACTTAAAGTTAATAGTTTGTTTTGTTATATTAGTTAGATGTTATAATGGATTAAATGATAAAATATTTACTGCTTCCCAAAATTCAATAAAAAAATTGACATTCGAGAACTGTTAAAACCCATGCATTTCAAAAAGTCCATTTTAAAAATAATAATGAAACTGGTTTAATAAGAATCTTCAAATAAATTAATTAATGATTTTAATAATTAAAAAAATCAAAATTAAATACTTTTTAAAAAATATAAGCTGACCTTGATGATGGCTGATAGGTTCTTTATAACTAGGGCCCTGTATTTTCTGTTGAGAAGCTTTGATTCTGTCCATTTTATTTTTAATCTTCTCTAATATGTTTCTTTCTGATTCCTGTTGCTCTCTAATCTGTTTTTGACTCAATTCTTCAATTAATTCCGCCCCTCTAAAAATGATAGAGAATTCAGTTCAGAGTTTACCAAAAAGTAATACCGAACAAGTTAGTTATTAAAAATATACATTACATACAAAGTTCTAGAAAAAAGGGTATAACACAACACAAATATTATTCGTCACAATCCACCCTTAATCATTGAAATTTATTAGAAAAATTAAAATTAAATTCAAGGATTAAAATAGTTCTTAAAATACACTACTAAATGTTGATGCCTTTCCAACTGGCGGCCAAGAGTAAGGGAGTTCCAACTAGTACACTTGTTTCTGAAGGTTAAAAAAGTAGGGAAACTTAAGTGGCCCCTGTAGAAAGTACTTAAATGTTTAATACACTTAGTTCATTGTCATTGTTGAAATTGATTTAAAAACTCTTTAATTTTTATTCAGTGTGATTGTTTTTACTCTCAAAATTGGTAAAATGAAAATCTTGGACAACACAACCAACTAATTATAGACTAACAACAAGCCTAAAGTGTTAGTAGAACAGAATTGTTAGTTAGTCTTATTTTGAATCAGCCACAGTTTTTAAATAAAACAAAGAATAAAATTAAATGAAGGAGGGTTTTATCTTCAAATCTGTTGATAAGATGGAAATAACAGTCTTACTACTGATTATATTAAATACAAAAAATTATTGTTAGGTCTCATGACTAAAATAATTAAAAAATAAATTTCAACAGCATACTAAAAACCAAGTGTAAATGGAATAAATATCAATACATAATAAGAATAATATAATACCTAGATGCCAAAATTGCCATTGCTTTAGTTTCGTCCACAATATGACAGAAGTAATAACTGTTGAAGAGTCTTCTTTGAAGAATCAAAAACCCGAAGCAGAAGCCATCCCACGCTAATCCCACATCTCCTCTTGGAACAGAGCAATCGCCTGTATCTAAACTCAACAAAAAATAATTATCGTGAAATAGAATCAATTATTGATAATTAAAAAGTCCTTCAGAATGTGAAGATAATACACTAATGCACAAGTGAATTTGTCAGGTCTCAAGAAAAGGAGTAATGAAGGAGTAACGATTCCTCCATGCAATAAGGAAAAAACGAGAAAATAACTAAACATTTTTTTCATAGCTGATAAGGAATTTAAAAATGATACATAGAATTAACATTTAAATTTAGTCTGTGTGATCAAACCCGCAAGAAAATATTGTAAGTGCTAGCCCTTTAAAATATTGTTTTCCTATTAATAGGAATTATTTAAACTTTATATGTGAGGGTTGATTCCACGAAGAATTATTTTGTTATTATGTTTAAGATTAATGTTAAGAAGTTTAAATCATTCATTATTGAGGAAAATACCCTGCCACACTAAAAATCTTCCAGGTACTTCCAGCGTGAGGGAATCAGAGCTTTAACTAACACTGATTCAATACCACAAAACTGACAATATACCACTATATCACGCCCAAAAATAAATAATACACAGGATTAAAAAAAAAAAAAAAAAAAAAAAAAAAAAAAAAATTACCACTACCAGGAGGCGCATCAGTAAATTTCTTGACACATGCTACGCCAAAAATTTGAATGAACCAACAAGAACTGTCATCTTTTGGCATTTCATTGATGAAAACACAACCCAAAATCTGTAGAGCAGCTTTTATTAATATTACTGTAACATTGTAAGTCAGTAAAAAGTTCCACCTTAAAAAAAATAAATAAAAAAAAAAAAAAAAAAAAAAAAAAAAAAAAAAAAAAAAAAAAAATAAACAAAAAAATTAAATAAAATTAGTATAAAATGTAGAATTTTATATAAATTAATTAAGTAAAGTATTTGGATCAATAAAAAGAAGTAATAAATCATTAATAGAGCTAAAAGTTATTTTACCATTTTAAAATACTTTTAACTGGTCTTAAGAAGAAATCGTTACCCTGCCAAAGAAATACAAAAGCTCCAATAAGGTAACCAAAGGAAAATATGTTAACTCGGTTGGTACCTGCCAAGAACACTATAGCAAGTGTTATCCATATAAATATAGAGAATACTACTCTTTTGACAATATCCAACCATGATCTAAAACAGTCAACATTTTAATATATATAAATAGTATTAAATAAATTATATATTTATACAAATACAAATTTTATTATTAAAATAAAAAAAGGTGGAGAATACATTATTTGTTTATTCTTGTAATACCATGAAACTTTTTTTAATTTTTCCAGGGGGGCTTTTACACCTAAAGACGCAAATGACTTGGTTGATTGGTGCTTTAAACACAGTGGTCATCCATCCAACTACTGACCACGCTGATGCTGCTTAACCTGGTTGATTGAGAGCCAACCGCTCTCCCTTGCGGGCAACCTGCGGAAACCTTAAAAAACAATATTCAGTATTTTAAGGTGAACTTATCTGATCTCTGATATGGTCTACAGTGGCCTCCCTAATTATTTGCTACATTATAGCAAATAATTAGGTGAAAATCTGATGCATTCCGGGGTCTATATAGAAAAGAAAACATAGTTTGACTTTTCACCTTTATATATAAAAAGATAAATCTCTGTAAAAAGGATCTCGAGCCATCCTATAATGAATTTAATAAATATGATATTTTATACAGTTATAGTACCTGACATGTGAAATAAAATCTTTGACAGGGTTTTCGAATCCAGGCTGTTCAACCTCATTGATAATACTTTTATTTGTTCCACCATGATACTCCCGATCAACATGTCTCCTCTCTATTCTGAATACTACACCTTGTCTACATACCATCATCAATACGATGAAATCGCCTGAAAATGAGTTATTAATTAAGGATTAAGCGGATTAGTGGCCTTAGTAAGCAGTCCTTTTAAACTGAATGAAAAATATATCCTTAGATGGAATAAACTGAAGGGTTAATATTCTTAAATTTAACTTCATTTTTTTTTAGAATTTTTAGAAACATCAATGTTTAGCTATTCAGTAAAAAAAAAAAAATAAAATAAAATAAAATACGTGTGGTGTCACAGGACACCCGGTAGGAACGAAGTTCCTTACATTTTTCATTAAATATAAATTATAAAATCACATAAAATGCTAAAGACGTATAAACTGTTACCTACAATTTATTTTCGATATTTATAAAACCAAGTGACATATAACAAAAATAAACAAAACAAGTAACAGAGTTCCATAATAACATTTTTTTCCCGTCTTTTTGAAGCTTATGTTTACACGAGGACGGATAACGATAACGTTTTCCAACGAACTCAGCCTGGGCATTGGTAAAATGAACATGTGTACCAAATTTCAACTAACTCGGTGATCTTTTACTCAAGTTAGCCTCATCGGGAGATATTTCGTGACGGATTTCGAGTGACGGTGATTTCATGACGATGATTTCATGACGGTTATTTTGTGACGGTGATTTTGGTCGTTTTTTTCGGATTCACTCCCAGGCTCCGAACGTGCCATAAGGAACTTTGTTCAAAAAAATAAAATAAAATAAAAAGGATTATAGTGTTCTGTTGGGATGAATTCTATCAATTTGATAATTGTAGTTATTAAAGTTTACCTTTCGGTGATACAAATTAAATTTATGGATCCAATAATACGCCTTTAATACTAAATTATTTATTTTACTCACAAAGTAATTTATAAGCAGATGGTGGATTAATTCGATCAGGGAAATACATCCACTCTTGAAGCCTTTGCATCATTTCAGAAGTCTCTGTTCCCTTTGAATCCCACGGATAAACTGAAATTTTTAAAATGAAGAAAAACATTCAATTTCATTCTCATAAAAAATAAGAAATAAATTATAAAAACATGAACAAGAGTCGCTTAAAACAACTTACATATACAAAGTCCAGGTGGGAGGCCAATAACTGTAGCATATTGTAAAGGTATACTAATTACAATGAATGTAGTGAAGAAAGGCCAAAGCTTAGAAAGAAAGCCTCTTTTAGGAGTCACTAATAGTAACAACCACATAGCATAGAGTAAGGCATAAAAGTCCATTCTAGTTCCAATAAGGGTAACTACTGTTATTAGTGTTATCTAAAATAAAACAATATAATACATTATTCACCATAGTTATACCAATAGTAGCTTGAAAAGGAAAAAAAGTCACTAATTTTTAAAACTTTTTATTTTCTTAAACAATTACATATCAAAGCATAGAGACATCTCTTACGCAAAGTAAGGAGTTATACTTAAGTATATAGTTGGATCACTCTAGCCAACTAACACTGTGATTGACAGAAGGAACACAACAACCAACTTTCACTTATGTTATTGTCATAACAGTAGCATTAATAATAGGCGAACAGGCGAGGTACTTATTTTTTGTTGAGCAGCTTAATATTTAACAGATTCCTCTTTAGCATTAATGAAACCTCATGAAGTTCAAATGGTGAAGGTGCTACAGGCTAATATGCATCGTAGCAGGCTAGCCCATAACCTTCTTGCACAACTAATGTTCGAGCAGGGGTTCGACATTGTCTTGGTGTCAGAGCAGTACCGAAACAAGGAAGACACCTCTTGGCTTTCAGACAATTTGGGCACAGCAGCTATCTGGGCTCCCAGGGTGAGTATTGCAGAAAAAGGGGCTGGGGACGGCTTCGCTTGGATTAAGTCATGTGAGGTTACGTATGTAAGCTGCTACTTCACGCCAAGTGACCCAATCGGCACGTTTAGAAGAAAGATTGATGAGCTCGAGGACTTCCTCGGTCATGTGAAAGATAGAATTATAGTGGCTGGTGATTTTAATGCTAAAGCAGTGGAATGGGGAATGGAGTACACCAATGCTAGAGGCAGCAGGGTTGTCGATATGATGGCTAGACTGGGCTTACTGGTCCTCAACGACGGCGTCACATCCACCTTCCGACGATTGGGATGCCAAGAGACTATCATCGATATAACACTAACCACTGAGGATTTGTTCCCACGTGTGGCAGAGTGGAAAGTTCTTGAAGACGAAGTGGGCAGTGACCACCAATATATCTCATTCCAGATAAGGACAGGTAATAGGGGCCACCACACAGTAGAACCGACGCCTCCTAGATGGATAGTCAGCAAAATGGACACGGATAAATTTGCCATCTGCATGCAAGATTGCAGGTCTCAATGCAAGCCCTACGAACCGGAAGAGGAATCAAAACCCCTA
>KZ652595.1:125884-136752 GCA_001010745.2 Gerris buenoi
AATTCATAAAACAATCATAAAATGTTAAAAAAAAAAATAAATAAATAAACAACATTAATAAAATATTGGCTCTTTAAAGCATAATTAATCAAACAAAAATGATGTTAGTAACATTAATAATCATGCTCAAGTTCAAAACATTCCATGCATAAAATTAGTAAATAAAACACACATTAAGGAAATCAAACAGGTTAAGCTTCATTATGGAAAACATGAAACATAATCAAGCAATAGTTACAGCAATATTGGAAAAATGGATATTTTATGTAGCTAATTTAAGTTTTTTGACTACTTTTTTTCTTTCTTTTTTTCCTTTTTTGTATTTGTTCATGTATCACTTGTATTTATTTTGCTGCACAATCTCAAATAATTTACTCTTCTTACGCATAGGCATTAGACCTATTTTTGGACTTACAGGTAACATTTTGGATTTGGAATATGGAAAAGAAAAAAAAAAGGAAAAAAAATGAATATGGGTAATAATTGCCAGTAGGGCTTTGCAGAGCTTGCACAAAAATGTATTCCACACTTTTTCAAAGGATATATTTAACATATTTGACAACAATAAGTTAAACATTTGAACATTAATTGACTTAATAATTGCATATTAATCAAATAATAAAACAATACTGTTTTTGTTATAATTTACTTTAATTAGGTTTTATTTAATTGAAGATAAGAGTGCTTCTGCAGGATATCCCATCTTGAAATAGATTTTACACTTAAAACTGGAAGCTCCATCAAAAATGAAGATTTTACATTAACTAAACTATTATAAAGGCGGAAATACACATGCTAGTTACTCACACAAAAACATAAGAGTAGCTCGCAGAGGAGAGCTACTGGCATGTGTATACATCAAATAGCATGCGAGTAAATTGCACGAGATTTGATTTTTGTCTTGCCAGTGGCACAAGTCGAGGGGAGGGGGATCTGAAAAGGCACGTGTAAACAGGCCTGCCAGCGCAAGTTTGCTAGTAGCTAGCACGAGTCTCCCTCAGCCCTTCAGTCTTCAGTTGCGTTCCTTCCTTTCGCGGGTATCTAACAACTAACTCATCTTCTTTCTACGGAAGCATTCATAATTGATTTATAAAATTAATGACGCCCCCGAACCGCATTTCATTTATTAAGAACTGAATCGCTCCATGTACCTAATTCCCTTCCAGCTATCCAAACTTTTACCCACACTCTTTGTCTTTTTATTATTTTTCAAATGTTTAAAAACACACTTCTTTGCAAGTAACAGAACAATCTGGTTAATTTCATTCTGCCCCGATACATTCATAATGTACATTGAAACACAATTAATAAAACTATCAAAATTAATTAAATCAAATACAATTATTTCATTATTTATTCCGGCTATGAGAAGGCAAGAAACGTGGAGAGAACGAAAGAAACGACTGGAATGTGTATTGTCAAGTGCTAGTACAAGACCGATCATCCGGATGATACTAGCATGCTGTTTCACTGGCAAATGTACACAGCATCTGCAGCATGCCAGCTAATGACGTGCTAGTAACTCACCACTGGCATGCTTTTTTACTAGCATGTGTATTTCCGCCTTAACCCTCTCTTATCCTTTTTTGCTTGTATCAGTACAAGAATAGATCCTTAAAGATGAGGTTACCAGTAAAACAACTAAAATAGTTAAACAATATTGATGCCTTAGCTGTTATAGCTTATGCTCTTTGACTAATCTTCAATCAATTGCAATCCCTCTAGCTGATGTCTAGAAGCATAAATACACTTTAATGTTTATTAGTTTCAATGTAACTGAATTACATCCATTTGCTTAAAAAATGAAACTACTGCCTAAACACGAGCATATCTGGCTCAATTCATAGAGAGGGGAAAACTGTTTTACACTAGACCATATAGAGAAGATGTGAAAAGTGGTTAATCTCTTTGCTGATGGGATACATAGAAAAATAAACACTTTAAAATCAAGTTCATTTTCTCATAAAAGGAAGGCTGTTGATTAAATATTTATAATCCTATTGTAGCCTTTATGCGTTACAAACCTTGATTAGGTCTGCCTTAAAGGCGCCTAGGCAGTTGGGGAGACTGTTGTACCTTGGATCAAAATTTATTTTTTTATTTTTTAAAAAACCATTTTTTAAGATATAATAACGGAAAGAGTCTCTCCTGATAACACTGTTATTTCTACACACTATGTATTTTTTGAGAGTTTAAATATTAAACAGTTATAGGGGAAAAATATATATTTCTATTTTATTAATATGTGATCAATGGTACAAGACCATAATGTACCATTGATCACGTCTTAGTATTCCTTATATCATCAACATTATGTACCTTAAGGATGATAAAATGGATTAAAAACAACATTTTTAAGCAGGAATTTGTATTGTAATCATTTTTATTAAATTTGTATTGTATTATGTTTAATTGTTTATAAATGTTTTAAAAATCGTTAAAAAACGTTAAAGTTAGAAAAGTCTTCTTGGAACCTCAACTGTTCATTAGTTCTAGCAGAACCACTTAATTCGACTTGGGTAGGCAGTTATACCACAATATTTTCCTGTAAAAACATTGTTGTGATCCAAGGTACATGATGATGCATTTTTCCAAACTTAACCTTCTCAACACTCTAGGTTATGTTTAAAACTGAAGTATGGCATAACAAATTATTCACCAATAAGTAGTGATTCAGAAACTATGTGATTTCAAAGAAAAAACACAATTGTCAATTAAAAAAAAAAAATAAAGAGTAAAACCAAAAGTTGTTACTTTTTGAGGTAAAAAAATGATTTTTTTATTTTATTCAAAAACAACAGCACATGGACAACAACTCTCAGGCGTACAAGGACTTGACTAAGTATTAACATTGTCTTAGTACAATTCTATCACGTAGATAGCAGTATCTTCTAAAAAACTGAAGGTTGATCCAAGGTACACTGTGATCAAGGTACAGATAAGCCCAAACTAATGTTACATCTTACACCCACACTATAGAGTGAGCTACACAGAGAGCCACACAGTCTGTTAAATGCAGATGCAGTTTGTAGGGTAGTAGTGTAGCAGTTGTCTCTTGAGGGGAAAGGAATGGGAGATAATTAAATTCTAATTAAAAGGGCTTATAATTAAATTCTAAATAACTAAATTAAGACATAAAATTAAAATACATATATCCAAAAAATGAGAGACATGCTATTCACATAGCAACACCTTTCTACGGAGAGAACATATTTTACTTAGAAAACAGAAATTATATTTAAATAATTTAAACATTTACTTCAGAAATGTAAATAATTAGATTGATCATGCAAAGTAAATCATCTCTTTATAGTAGAATGAGAAAAGAAAATAAAAAGAAAAAAATATATTATAAATTACAATATTTATTTCTAATTACATCTTTATCCAATGTTATACAACCTGCTGCTTGAGATTTTCAGTGAAAATAGGGGAATTGACCTACAAGTGAATTGCATAAGTTAAAAACACATATTAAAAAAATTATTAGGTAGAGCACCAACCAAAAAGAGTAGAAAAAAATAATATCTATTCTAAATTAAAAAAATTAAACATTGGATGGAAAGATATCCTAGGCAGAAGTAAAGTTGATTTTAAAACAGAATACATATTTAATTTGGTTGGGCCTTTTTTATTCTTTAAAAGTTTGGTGGAGTGGTGAAAGTGTTAACAATAATTGCTTATAATTTAGTACAAATTCACAACTAATAAGTGGTATCATAATTTGCTATGACAGTTTCCTGAGATTTTTTTATGTCCCCCATTTACACACCACCAAATAATAAATGGTTCTTTTAGAAACTTGAAACTAATGAAAGTAAAATATGACATCTTGTTTTTAATCCGAACAACCAAAGGAATATGATAATGCTTTCACAAAGTGGAAACAATACATTCTAATTTTCCAGTTGTGACTATCTGTAACATCAGGTATAGAACCCGAAGTATTGTATTGTTACCAATGCTAGATGAATCTATTGCAAAATTCTTGGTTCAATGAATTAAATCCTTTTATTTTAAAACCTAATAACTCAAGATGTTCCCATGAACTTCCTTGGATTTTACATCTACTAATAGGAGCACAATTTTGGGACCTATGCCTATAGAGGCCAGCCACGTCTGGAAGACAGATTCCCTGTCAATGATTTAGTAAACAGTAGTAATATTAGTAAACAAGTAGACTGGGAGATGTAATTGACAATCCAGTCAACCCTTAATTTTTTTATGGGATTTAAATTTATCTGTCCTGAATTAACACCCTTCTATTAAGGACCAAATAATGCATATTATTGAAGCCATGAATGTCCAATAAGGGTCTTTACAGAGATGAAGATACTCCAAGAGTGAATCTAGAAGATGGCCAGAAGCCTCACAGCCAGTTAGAAATAAATGATTTGCACAGTGGATTACTCATAATAATTACACTCCTTCAACTTGTGTTTTAATCATTAGTAAAAATCTATCCTTAGCCCTAAGAAGTGCCAAACTAAATAAGCTAAACATAGTGAAAAATACAGAAACAAATATCAAACCTCTGGTTCTTCTTCATCATGCTGTGATCAATAGACCAAAACATTAATATACAAGTATTTAAAAAAACTCCTAAGTCCCTTAACTCTTCGTTCATGCTAAGGGCACAGTTTTTTAAAGTGAGCAAAAATTTTAAAAATGAGTTATTAATATGTTTAAAAAAATAAACACACTAATAGACAATAAATGACATTAAAATAAAATTGCAAACACTTTAAAAGTTAAATTTCAAGCAAGATAAACTCTAATTCCATGATGAAAATAATACATTTTTGATGAAAGTCCAAAACAACATGAATTCAAAACAATTTTTCAAAAATAAAGCCAGAGGCTCAATCAAGTTAGTTACAATAAAGGACAACACAAAATTTTTATAAATAGTATACATACTGGAGTCGTTTCATTTGGATATGAGTGATGACTTGTAGTTGGTTCTGCATAATGTACACAAGAAGCCTACAACAAAGCCAAATAACAGAAAAGCCCACAACACCATTAAGATTACATTGAAAAAATAGGTAATTTGTTAGTACAGTAATTTACATAGATCCTGAAAATAGTTAAATCAGCCATTAAGAAATAAATTAAAAATATAATAAGATAATTTAGAAACTAAAGACATCCAGCTTATTTAAAAAAAAAATATATATATATATATACATAAATATTTCTATTTTTAAATAAAAAGTTATATTTTCTTTAAATATACAATTCATTTGTTAACATAACCACCTCCCATCAGTTAAGCATACAAAGTTTTGTTTAACAGGGATTGTATCAGCATAGATTATGCTTTTGCGATGGCCAACCACGTGAAATCTGAGTGAGAGAATGAGGCATAGGGAATAGGGCTTGTGTTGTGGACTAAACTTAGGGCAAGGAGCCAGTGGCAATGTGACTGTGGTAAAGGGCCTCTTCCCTGGGAGCCAGTAACTTTTACCTGCTTTTAAGGTCTTGTCCACATTTTAAGTTACAAAAAAACCTTCCCCACTGCAGTTTCAGGTCAAAATTGGTTAAACAAATTGGTAGTGAAAGTACATCATGGTTTTTTTAAAGCTTATGAAAAGAAATTGCAATGAACTCTTAAATGAAGGTAAGGATTATAGATGTATGTTTAAAAAGTATTAAATCATTTGTTTACTTTTATTTTTAAAGCTTAACAGTCTTTACCTCATGATTATCTTATCATAAATTGAGCTTTGCACACAAATATTGGAAGTATTTAATTTAAATAATAGATTTGAGAAGGAATATTTTACAGTCTTAATTTACTGAATCAAGTAATACTTAATTAGTATCAGTTTGGACCACCAATTAGAACTTTTCATTGAATTAATCATCAGTACCAAAGTTTGAAGTTATACTTGGAATTATTAACAACTCTTACTACAAACTTCAGTCTTAATGATTTTTATAATCCAGAAAGAAATAAATTTAATATTTTAACTTTCAATAATAATTTTATAAAATATGTTCATGTCAAAAAAGTACAAGTACATATAATATTGTTTCAAAATGTGCCTTAGTAATAAAATTTATTTCTTAAACACATCTAATTTTAATATTTTTAGATTTTTTTATTCCATGCTAAAACTCAAGAATGCTCAGTGTTATAGAGCAAAGCTTGGCAGTATAAGTAAAATTAAAGAAAAGAAAAGAAAAATATTAACAATTAGGAATGTTTGTATATTCTAATAAATTTATCGAATAAAATAAATATACATTTATTTAATTATTTCTGTAAAACCATAGATTAGGATCTCATAAGATCCTAATCTAGACTAACAATATAGGATCCTTAAACATCTGGCAATGTAATCTGCCAGTTTCACTTATTTCAACTAATTAAAAGGATAAATAGGTTAATTCTTACATTATTTAACACCAAAATATACACTTATTAATATCTTGCAGATAATTGATTAATCATTAGAAAAGATCTATTAATTTATCTAAAAAGAGTTATAATACAACTGCTGGTTGGTCAAAGTACATAAACCTAAATTATACCATTTTCAATATCAGGGAAGTAAATAAACTTAAATTATATTAAATGGGAAATAAAATTTGCATCTTATGTGTAGGTAAAGTTTATATGGAAGAGGTAAATTATTTTAAATAAATTATTTAAGTAAATTATTTCAAAATGTACACGTTCATTTACTGAAGGTATTGATCAGTAGTAAATATGTTTGTACATTGTATATATTATAATACACTTTACATAAATGCCATTAAATCAGCCAATTGTAAATAAAATAAACTTTTAGCAAAACATCAAAAATGTGACAGCCGAAAAAGCAATATGTGAATGTTTAATAAATTTTGATTGGGAGACAGACCCTGACCTTCCTGGTGGCAGAGCGCCACCGGTTAGTCTGGTTACGCAACATTTTGCGCTGGCTTAATCGAACACTCAACTGACGCGTCATTCCATTTTGCTTTAAATTAACAGCCTGAAAAATAGATCCATCCATTGGTATTTGACATTAAACTTCAATAACTAAATTTAAAAAAAATAAATCAAATTAATTATTTAAGAAAATGATCAGACCGCAAAAATAAAAACCTGTAAATAAGAGAATATGAACATTTTTATTTAGCCAGAAACTAAGGCCAAAAACCTTGTTAAATTGTTAATTTAGCATTTTTTATTTATTGACTACAATATTTTAATATAAATGAAAGAATATTGTATCATTATATTTTAATAACCTAAAGGCAAAATAATAATAACTATTTTTGTATTTAAAACCTTTCCTAAAAATTAATTCTCAAAACGTATCACTGCACAGATTACTGCTGAATTGCAGCATTTTAAGTATGGTTGTAGATTTGTCAATAGTAATATTTAAGATTAAGCTGTAAACTTCAGTAATTACAATAGATTAAGTATAATGCATATTTTACTACGTTTTTATTAACTTGGTTTCTTGTTTGTTTGTCCGGTACAAATCTTGCAATTGATTTTTAACTAACTTCCTGAGTAGCTAGACATTTGAAACTTTTACAATAGCTCAGAACACGATGAAAATGCATTATTTAAATACTTTTAGCCATATTTCAGCAGAATTTAATTCGTTGTCAGCAAATTTTTATGTATGGAAAGTTAGTTCGGGAAAAATCGCAAGTTATTTTATTTGTTTTGACATATCCATATTTACCTACACTCTTCATTTTGACGGGTTTCAAGTTTATAATTTATGACAGAAAATTTAAAAACGTATAATATAAAAAGTTCTTTTTATCTTGTAATTATTGACCGTAGGATACATTTTTTGATTTAAGAGCCAATAAATGGCTTAAAGTTTTAAAAAAAACACTATAAGTGAATTTATGGCTACAATTTTGTCAAAAAGTAGGTGATGTATTTTTGTAACCCTCCAGAACTTGGGGCAGTGTTCAGGGTCCCCCCTTCCCAGTCCTCATTTCCAACAATAGATTTTAGTCCTGGAGGATTAAAAAATGTATAGTACTGATGGCTGAATTTGAGTTTTGTTTTTTGTACTGGTTATAATAGTTGTAAATTTATTTTATATTTTTAAAATATGCAATTGAAGCGTGCGGCTGAACAACAGAAAGCGCCACTGAGCAAAATGTGCCTGAGGAAAATGACCAGTTGGCGGACCCTTTGCAGGAACTAAATATACTTTTGAACTTAGGAAACTTAAAAAAAAAATTATTTTATTTACAAGTGTATTTTTATTTTTACAAAATATTATTATTATTTTATTTACGTATTGTAATTATGATATGCAATCTTCCTACTGGTTAGGAAACGTAATAATCCCCCAGAATCTCAGTTGGAGGGCTTCCAAAGGGTTTTTGAGCCATTTGTGATCACATTTGGTAATAGTTTTACGTTACCGACATTGCTAGACAGAAGATACTTGAATTAATTAGAAAACGAAGGGCATAAAAACGTCTTGGATACAGGAGAACAAATGATAAAAAAGTAGCATTAATATCAACTTTGTATGAGCCAGAGAATAGGATGACATGTCCCGCTGATAAATTTGAAAATCAACATTGTCATTTTAGTGGCTTTCTGATGAAACATACAATATGACGAGATAGGGCAGGCCTATATGTATCTCGTGGCACTTGTCCCATTGTTCGTCTCCATGCTTCAATTTTATTTAATAATTTTATTTAGTAAAACTTTAAATGCATAAAAGCTCAAATGTAATATTAAAAGAAAAAAAAAGTTATTTGCTTTAAGTCAAATTCATCATCATAGTGCAAATAATACAAAAAAAATAAATACTCAACCTCATACACCAGATTGGTAGCAAATACTGTAAACAGATTATAAAAGAATTTTCCAAAACCACAAAAACCTTCACCTTATATTAGTCAAAATTCACACTACACAAAAAGCAGAAGAAAATAAGTTTAATAAAATAAACTTTGTCACTTACAGGTGCATGGATGATCATGTTTGATTCATACCAGAGTATGAAATAAAGCCAGACAAGTGCAAATGGGTTCAGGTAAGAAGGCCATTCAATATAAGTTAAGTGGCTCAGGCGTGGATCAGAACAGTTTGTTGTAACAAGGGCCGTTAACCCTAAATACCTAAATAAATAGAAGATACAATTAACATCATGAGTTAGTAACAGGTAGTGTTTCTTAACATGACCAAACTATTAAAAATTGACTATAATATCAGAGAATAATACCTAATAGATTTATAAATAACATGATAACCATACAACTTTACATTTTATTTCGACAAAAAAAAAAACAAATTACATTATTTAATTTCACCAACCTAGGAATTGGGCTTCCTGGAGTAAGAACATCTTGAGCCCATTGCATCTGATATAGATAGAGAAAAATTATGTGAGTACCAACAATGCCGAGAAGAAATCTAGAGAAATAAGCAAACGAGCGACCTAAAGGTTTATTGCATGCCCAGAACGTCATGGCTCCAAGAAACACTAAGTAGTAAAAACCGGACAGCACACTTGGCCTCAAACCACCAGCAACACATAGCGACGCAAGACACACATACTTTCCTGAAATAGATAACATATAACATTTAATTCAACCAAATTAAGTTACAATAACATATCTAAAAAAAAAAAATAATAAATAAATTGATAAACTTACCAAATTCTGTAAGAAGATTAATTTTCCTAGCTGAATCGGCAGATGGAGATGTCTGGGAGTCACTAGTTAAAACAGGTAAAAGACGCTGATCTACCGTTTTAGCAGGATTCAACCAAGCACAACCCCAATAAACCTGTATCAAAAATAAAAAATATGAATGCTTAAAGGAAAATACGTATACAAATTATAAAAAGCAAGTAAAACATAATAGCGATTTATGGCTGGAGATTCAAATAATTAGGTAATATAATATATAATTACTAAAGAAGTGTGAGAGACAGTTTAAACAAATGCACACTGCAATAGGAGACTGAACACTGATCCAGTGCACTAATCACTGACCTGCACTAGAGATATTATGTTCACCTTTCTCAATAGAGAGGTATATAATAAGGATTACATATATTTTCGTAGGTACTGCTGGTTACCGCACTGGAGCATAAACCGAAGGATCAGTGCTTACTTCTCTGTCAGGTACATCTTTTTCTATGTTTCTTTCAAGTTCATAAATAATTTTAAGCTGGATGTTGAAGTATTAATTAATTTTTCTTTGTAAATAACAATATTAATATAATAATGTTGCAGTGTAAAAAAAAGAAAGAAATTTATATTAAGTTAAATATCTTACCCCTATAGATACAACAAGTATTAGGACTTCCGGTAAGATAATTCGCACAGAATTCCATATCTCTAAATGATCAAAACGAACTAATCCAACAAATCGAAGAATCTGTTCTAAAAAACCACCTAAAAAATAAACAAATTAAAACATTAATTTAATAAAAAAGAAAACAAAAACCTATTACAATTATCACCTTAGGTTTTATATAATCCAAATTACAATTATCAATAACTACGGGAGACATACAGAGAAAAATACACCCCCGCACCGGGAATCGAACCACGGGACCTCCTATTAATCCGCACAGGTGCTCTTACCATCTGAGCTATACGGGAGAATGATTCTTCTCTGTCGTAACTGATACATATTCCCGAATCC
Organism: Gerris buenoi; assembly: GCA_001010745.2. Lineage (NCBI taxonomy): Eukaryota > Metazoa > Arthropoda > Insecta > Hemiptera > Gerridae > Gerris > Gerris buenoi. The sequence goes on from KZ652595.1 coordinate 136,530, forward strand.
AAGCTTTCAATCTTATTCTACAAATCTAGAGAGCCAAATATTCACGGCAACAGAACTAAACCGAGAATTAACGCTTATAATTAGGTCTAGTTTGTTGCCGTGAATATTTGGCTCTCTAGATTTGTAGAATAAGATTGAAAGCTTGGATTCAGGAATATGTATAAGTTACGACAGAGAAGAATCATTCTCCCGTATAGCTCAGATGGTAAGAGCACCTGTACGG
>KZ652595.1:148335-160622 GCA_001010745.2 Gerris buenoi
TTTTTTTTCCTTTTTTTATTGATTAATTTCTATTTAATTAATTAACTCAAAATATTAACGAATTATGTAATTTGTTATAATGTTTTTGGATTGGTAGAGTCTACGAGCCTAGTTTCATCTCAATTGCGACTGGAAGAGGATTAAATAATTAACCCACAAAGATTTGCTAGGCACTGACAGACAAACCCAAAAACAAACAATATTCATGAACATATGGTTTCTTGTGTAAAATTTTAGATTCTTCAATTTTGATCTGATACTTAATTGGTCTCCGAATCAGTGAAAGCGAGTTATTCTCAAAAATACGTAAAACGTCGTGCAAAAACAATCACTATGCAAGTTATAGTAATACGAGGTTTTTGATTCGTTCGTTGTACGTAAAAAATGAATGAGACCTTTTTTGTGGGAAATATAGTTTTGCTTTTTGATAATAATCTTAATTTGTCTCCGAGCGAAGTCCAGGAAGCCAGATATTCGTAAAAGTGATGCGGCAACAAATACTAAATATTCATAGATATACTTCCCATAAACCGTCGATTGTATGTAAAAAATTAGTGATACTTTTTTTGAGGGACATTTTTTTATTTTTCATTTTGATAACCTCCTAGATTGGTGTCGGAGCCATAGGAAGCGAGATATTCGCAAAAAACTGAATTTGTTGACAATTGCCCTTTTAAGCTAAGAAAGGTTCTCCAAAACGCCTAAAATTCACAATTTTTGAACCTTATTGAATATAATTTTCCGGGGGAGGCCCCCAGGACCCCCCTTTGGCAAGAGGGTAACCCCCCCAAGTCCCCCCCAAATTCTATTATTGGATCCGCCCCTATGCGGCAGGGGCGGCAAAATGTGCTTTTGCCCCCCTGAGAAAAAACCTAGATCCGGCACTGAATTTCATTAAAATTTAACATATATGGTGGTTCGCAAAAATTGAACGACACTGAACTAAAAATTTTAAGATCCTCGACTGTGTTTTTCTCCAATGTGTTATAGCGACTCATCATGAAAGAGGTGTAGTTCAATAACCAAAGAACGTCTTCACACAAAAATTTTACAAAAAAGACGTTGTTTGGTTATTGAACTACACCTTGTTCTACCTGATGCCCTATTTTACCTGATGTCTGAAACAGATTTCTGTCTTGGAATTTTTGAAATCGGAGACTTGAACGATCACATACCTTCCGTTACCTTCGGTAATCTCGGAAGCAAAATTACAGCAAAGGGAGGAAGAAAAAAAAGAAGTAATTACTGCTAATTACAAAAATATGATACAAAAACTGAAGGGTGTAAATATCAAGAAGCATACAGTTAAATGGCCGGTTTTTATTTAACTACCTCAAACTAATTAAGTTAAATATAAATATTCTTTCCAATATCAAAACAAATAAATCTATAGAAATTTATTAATAACTCCAGATTTATACTTTCTCATGTAAAGAGAGATATTATTGTGATGCCGCGAAAATTCTATTTTTATGAATTTACACGTTTTGAGGTCACCTGAGTCTAAAATAGTGGTTTTTAAAAAATGTCTGTCTGTCGACTGTGCAGACGCCTGGAGCCTAAACTACTGTGCCGATTTTGACGAAGTTTGGCATACATGTTCAAAAAAAAAATCATAACCCAAGGTGAAATCGAAAAATTAATTTTAGATTCAAATTTGGAGGCGCTACCCCCCAAAACTCTTTAAAATTAATTATTTAAAATTATTTTAACTAAAAATAACTTAAAATTGTACATTAAATATGAGAGAAGTAGACAAAACTACACAGATTTAAGGGGTTCGTTTGTAGAGGAAAAACTTCAAAATAACGAAAAATGGCTTTAATTTTATAAGAAAAACGTAAAAATATTTACAATGCTATAACCACATTGGTCATAATGTTCTAAAATAAATAATATTTTTAACTCAAAATTAAATTGAAAAATGGAGACATTTTTTTTTAAACACCCGAAGTGACAATTAATTACAAAAGTAATTAATGGTTGAGAAGAATTCCCTAATCATGAAAAATTGGTATTTTTGCACGCTTTAAGGTAAAAACAGTAGCTATCTTTGTTAAAAATATTCTTCAAATTAGATAGGCATCCTAACAGTTCCTTTATTGATGTTATTATTAATTTTACAACCTATATTATTGTTTAATTTATTTGTTTTCGAGCCAGCTTACTGAAAATGACAAAAGCTATATGTGATTGTTCAGAAGAACGAAAATTTGTTGTCTCCAATTTCAAAAATCCCAAGATAGAAATCCATTTCAGACATCAGGAAACATTTTTTGTCTGGCGTGTGTCTGTCTGTTTATCACAAAATTTTTGCGTACCAACATTTAAGATAATATCTTAAAAACTACGCGTCCTATTTTAATGAAATTTAGATTCATTTTCATATAAAAGAGAAAACATGCGTAGAAGGTTGAAACTTATACGGAACTTGTAAAATTTGTTTCATAAATTTATTTATGAATTGCAAATTTATTTATTTGAGAAAGAAGCTCAAAACTAACAAAAAGCTGTATCCATTAAAAAAATACATCGAAATAAACTGTACATTTTTAAAGCAAAGTATAATTCATCCTAATTGATTCGATTGTATAATTCTATATTAACAAAATAACAATATTCTTTTAGGATATTCTATTGAACTACTTTGATGCTTAAGCTATTTGTATTTTTTTTATTTTTTTTTTTTTTAAATATTGGTTTTAAGAAACCAACATCTTCATTTTAAATTTTAATTGTGTTTTTTAATATTTCTGTTAAAACAAGTTACCCCCAAACCCAAAACCTCCCAGTATACAAACTTATTGCTTTATGAAATATTATTTTACGTTTTTAATACACAATTAAAGCTGTGTTCCACCATTAATTGTATTGTTGTTTTGTCCTCAAATTAAAAAAACAAAACAAAAAAAAAACAAAAAAAAACCTGAGATGTATATAGTATAATTTCTACTTTATATATTTTATATACACAATAATATCCACTTATGTACACCGTACACCCCAAAAGAAAGATAATGCATAAGGTTTCATTAAAATCTAAGGACTATCTGCTTTGTTCAAAATGTGGTTTGTTTTGATACTTCATTGACTCCACCATTAATCGAAATTACGATGTAGTACAATTAAAAAAAAAGAATGAAGAAGAAAAGTTGGTTCCACCCTAATAATAATCAAGGCGGTGGAATAAGAGAAGAGCCTAACCTTTGCCAAGTAAGCAAGCCTAAAGGTTAGCCCACGGCCCGCAATCTATACTGGAGCCCTGTCATACTTCCCTTGAATTCCGCAACCATGAACTTTTCCACATTTTCTTTACGCCAACATGACTCAAAAAGATTTTTTTTTTTTTTTTTTTTTTTTTTTTTTTTATAAATCGTCAACAACATAATGTTATGAAGGAAAATTTTAGTATTGGAGCGGAAGTCTAAGGAAGGATGCTCTAATCTTATTAATAGAACTCCGTGTTAGTCATTCTCCATTCATTAATAGTCCAAGCAAAAAAAAAAAAAAAAAAACAGAAGAATGCATCAATTATAAATAAACTAGGCACCCGGTCTACGCTTGTAATAGATCATGTGTTTATGAGTTGTCACTATAAATAAATAAATTTAAGGCGTGAGTAAGGCGGTAAGTCTCACGTAAAAAGGGTTTCGTTGGTATTGTGAAACAAAATTAGAAGGGAAAGAAGGGGGGGGGGGACACGAAAAATTTCGATGTTTTTTGACAAAATGGCGCCGAAAACTAAACACTAACCCTAAGTGGTATATATATTTGTAATCTACACTTTAATACCTTTCATTTGGTACCCCACTCAAAATTTAAAAAAAATATTTTTTTTCGAGTGACATGAATTAACCGCCATCTTGGATTTCCATCAAATCAGATCGAGTTGCTAATCTTAATTTGTCTATGGCCCAGCAGACCGCACATTTTGCACATTTTTCTATATTTTTAGTAACAGCGGAAGTACGATTTAAGGGGGGGGGGACACGAAAAAGTTCGATGTTTTTTGACAAAATGGCGCCGAAAACTAAACACTAACCCTAAGTGGTATATATATTTGTAATCTACATTTGATACCCTACTCAAAATTTAAAAAAAAATCTTTTTTTCTCGCGATGTGAATTACCCGCCATTTTGAATTTGAACAGCTGATTATTTTGAGTTCTCTATATTTTTCCTGTGTGCGCGTCAAAACGATCTTTAATACTGGTAAGTTTCACGCTTTTATCTCTTTTGGTTGAAAAGTTATTGGAACCGTACAGAGTGACAGACAGACACAGGAACGAAACTATAAGGGTTTCTTTTTTTTGGTTTTACCAACGAAACCCTAAAAATTGGTTACGTCTGACTAACCGTACAGAGTGACAGACAGACACAGGAACGAAACTATAAGGGTTTCTTTTTTTTGGTTTTACCAACGAAACCCTAAAAAGGGACTCTGAAGTGCCGTATCGTATAGTTGAGAATAGCAGAACCCAAGTGTAATTTAGAAAATTTTAGCATTATATTTCTGTAATACTAAGGCTATTTAGTTTTTAGTAGGTATACAAGTAATTGTTGTATCGATTAAATGACTCATCTGAGTTTTACTCCCCGTTTTTCGTCAGGGCTGACGAGCTGATAGGATGCTTCACTTTACCACAAGACTGTCATATTAGTTCACTTTCAATTCAATAAGGGGCAATATGTAATTGAACTGATCAATATTTAAACGGACTCATTTTCAACGAACAGAATTATCCTTTAATAAATGTCTCTGTATAAGGATGTTTTGAAATCCCTCCGTGTCTTTCGACAAGGTCATCGGATGAAGATTAGTTCTTTTTAACTGCTGTAGCAGTACAATTAGTAGCTCTTCTTCTTCCTCATCTTCAAGAAGAGACGATAACAACATCGATGTTTCTTCTATGACGTTACCGAATCTACTGAAAATAGGATTTAAAGTTTTAAAAAAAGGCGCGAAATCAAAGTTTACGAGCCGCGCGGCTCGAGTATGCAAAAGAAGCAATATTTTCATCTACCTACATAATAAGGTGCAAGGGCATAATAAGGACTCTAGTGCGGACACTTTATTATTTTGCTACGTGTTTTTTTTTTTTTTTTCACATGTTAAAAAATAAGGAAGAAAAAATAAATTTTGCAGAAAACAGTACAATGCTTAATTTTGCTGCCGTTTGCAGATAAATACAATTTGCCTTATTTGAACAATGTAAAAATACAAAAAACAAAAATTTTAAATAAAATTATAAGACATCTATTTCTATAAAATAGGGGCAAGTCGTGGATGAACATTTATAAATACTGACCTAGAGACACAAATAAAAGGGATGTTTCAAAGTAGAACAATACAAAGTTTGAAGAAAACTGGCAGTTTATTTTCATAAAAAACTACAACAAATAAGCAGACAGAGTTAAAGGTAAATCCCATAATGTTAGTGGCAGACATGCGAGAATTTCCCAAAATTAGCTCTCAGGGTAAAAATAAAAGAACAAAAACAATGTGCCGTGCATTGAGTAAATCTAAACAGTAGGGTTCGAAGTTTCAAAGGTTGTTTGTTTTGATTCCACACGCGACAGGTTATTCCGAGGGTAATTGTAAAATACCTCAAGGGGGCAATGGACTACATTATACCGTACTAGGGGAGAAAGGGAATTGATTCTGCTGATTTATTAACCGTCTGTATTTTCTGTAGATATTGATATGACAACCTTTCATGAATAAAAAAACATAAATAAAAAGATTTGATCTAGCACGAGATTATGGCAAAAGAGGAAAAATTAGGTAAGTGAAAAATAAGGTAAAAAATAGGCGAGGGGTAATCATTAATAAATACCCATTTATTAATGGGTACAATACATACCCATATACTATCCGCTCCGACACAAATCAGTCAGACACGGACGTCAGATGAGGGCAACTGACGCTTTGTAGGAAAACACCTCTTAGTTTACAGTTTAGAAGATGGAAAAACTACTGAGTCTTCATTAATTAATTTCAATAAGTTAAATTGTGTCATAATAACTAATATATAAAACTTGTTTAATTAATCAAAATCATTATTATTCTAGTACCTTAAACGAAATGGTATTAAAAAATATTAAAGGTTATGCAGAATACAGAGACTACAGAAAGGATGAAATCACTCCGCTTAACTAATAACGTTGACATTTATAACATGGAATTTGTAATTGAGTTGTACTCGTACAATAAAGATGTGAGAAATAAAGTTTAACTAAAATATACTTAGATGAAATGCTTAAAATCTCTTTCTATGGTGCTGAAAATTCAAAACCTTGGCGAGTGTTTTATTTTTAGACCTTTCGTACTAGAATAATTATAAACTATCGGTGTAAAAACAAATAAGTATAAACAATGTGTATACAGAGTCCTATTACTAGAACCAGAGCATCTAGACTATGAAAATATCTCCAGTTACTTGAAAAACTTTATAATAATCTTCTACTTCTTAGTAAGGTATCTAAACATTCTCTAATAATAATAATAAACTCGCTTCATTGAAAAAATAAAACAGAAAAAATATCACACAGAAAAGACGCATAGGATATGATACGTCATTGGCTATAATAGCCGTCAGATGGAGTAGACTCAATTGAAAGCTTTATCCGTTAATAAATTAAATACACTTTACTAACATTGTTAGCATAAATAATTATATTTAAAAAATAAATAGGATAAAAACAGATGGTTATTAAAAAATATATATTTTTCAAATAAAAGTAATTTATTGAAATAAATCATGAAAGCTAGTAATCAATGATCGACTTGCCTCATGTTTTGCAAGCAATAATTTATTTATGATAAATATAACTAGCCACACCAAAAATAACTAACAAGTTGACAGTAATAAAAATAACAATGCCTTTTTTTTGCCATCAAGGTGCACCATCAGACTTTTTAGGGGGGGGGGTGGGATCCATTTTTGGGGTATTTTTCATAGTTTAGAAGGAATTATTATTTCGAAGTATGTAACACTTAAAGTAAAAATAACACAAAGAAAAACTATAATAGGTAAGTGATTTTCTACGGAGTTTTCGATTTTTTGTTTCGGTGACATTCAATTTTCTAAGCATTCTTTGGTTATATGGTTGATTTAAACTTCATAATTATATTGCTATTGCACTTAAAAACCTATATATTTTTTAGAGATAAAGTAAGCAAGGAAAACTGTTGCAATAACCATTACCTTTAAGGAGTCTAAAGAAACAAATAGATAAAAAGCGACATTAATTATCTTTACATTTCAAAAGTAGAGTTAACACAGTTTTTAACTGCTAGAAAAGATATAAACATTTATCAGTGCTTGACTAAAAGAAAGTAATAACCTAACAATTTGTAAAAGTATGAATTGAAAAATGTCCGTAGGTTGAACATTTTTTTTTTTTTTTAGCCTTAGCTGCTGATTAAATTTCATTCTTCCAATTAGTAGCACGTCGATGCCATGCAATGGGCAGGTTTCTGGAATGTGTAAAGAAGTATCATTCATCATGATCATGACCAATCTATGATGTAAGCTTGTATAATTTAAAATTTTTACATTTTCCTTAGAGATTTCAACGGAAAACGGAATCGCCCGTTTTGGGTGTTTTTAGACCGTTTGTGTGGTTTTTAGCTGGAGCTAGTTAAGACAGTTAGTACAAACATCAGTCCTTACAGACATGTAGTTGTCCCACCCGGAAAATCATAAAATTTTGACTCTTTAACGTTATCAACCATCATCATTTAGCTGAGTCAGAGAAAACGCTTAAAAAAATTTTAAAACATTTTTTAATTGCGCTTAAATTTGCACCAATTATACCTCTTTAAAAGGCAAACATTTCCACAGAAGTTCTTTTTAAATTCTGCCTCAATTCTTCAAATATTGGCTTTCGAACTTTGAATCTATAATGCTGAATAATTTTGATAATATTTCGCCGATTGAGCTGAAATTCCTATATATAAGATAAATAATTCCTATAATATTTTTTTATTTAAGACAAAGATTCGAAGTAGAAATAGAATCATTCAACTAAAAGCGTACAAAAATCATATGATGTGAATTAAAGAATTGAGGTCACAGCCAAGAAGATAAAGTAGATAGATACGTGTACTGATGGAATAACGCAGGTTTACTGCAATCCTCTATTTGAAACTATTGAGCAACATCACCAGACACGTATTTACATTAACGATTGTGTATTGTAGGCAGCTTATTACAGTTGGTTTCAATCAATCGTTCAATTCTTCGCTACAAGTTTGTTTAAATAGCTGTGGCAGTAGCAGTAGGGACTCTAGTGTAAATGCAGCAGGAAATAACTTCAGCATTGTTAATTCTCAGAGTAAAACATAGATTACAGTGTCTGCATTCATTCAGAACCCTTATCCCCTATCTTCATTCTAACTACCACTCCTTGAACTATTAGTCATGGATATTGAAGACCTTAAAAAATTCTAATACATCAAATAATTATTATTTTGGCTTAGTTAAATTCAAATTTTTGGTAGGGATTTAAACTTCAGTGATTCAACGTGGTACCTAAGTTGTAAATGTAACTGAATATGAAATATGTAGCTTCTAATTACTTCTTGTATTATTTGGATTAACAATTAATCAAGTCTTTATACTCTTCGCATTATTGCTTCCCAGCTTACAGAATACAGAAGGTAACGAAAGCTATGTGATTGTTCTAAAGAGCGTAAAATATTTTACGTCCGATTTTAATGAAATTTGTATGGTGGGTCATAATTAGCTCATTGTTTCTCATCCTCATGCGCACAAAAATACATTTATTTACAACTACATCTTTAAAAGTATACATATCTGATTTTTATGAAATTTAGATAGTTCGTCGAAAGTAGACCGCAGATACCACCAGATTAATTTTAACCGTCTGCGCTCTTTAAATTTTGCTAAATTGATAATTCGTGTAGAAAATTAAAACAATTTTGACGGATTAGAAACGAGGGAAACAATTAAGCAAATTAGACAATAATGGTTTGTAAAAGCATAAAATCAATTAAGTACGTGATAGGATGCGAGGAAGCTATGTGCTACACCAATTGGCAGTCTATTTGTAGTTTGTGCAGCTGCATTTGCAGTTAATTAAGAAAAGGATGTGATATCTTCACCTTATTCCACCTTCCCACAAAACATTAAATAGTGCCACTGTCGTTGGATAAGAAGAGGTTGGCATTCTAGTCTTGAGGAATACAAACCAACTAGACTCGAAGCCTAAAATGAAAAGCATTGTTAAAAAGCCTAAATAGAAAATCTAAAATTTAATTTTTAATATCAAATAAAAATATGGGTTGCAGTAGTTGTTATAGATTTGCGTCAAAGAACAGTTGACTCGGTTAAGAGAATAAATCACTGCACTGAAGCACGGTAGCTGATATTATAACGGAACAGAAATTCCCCTAAGTTTCCTTTTAAAGATAATTTGAGGCGTGTAGAAAGAAGGGCCGGTAGGAAGGCTAATCAAAAGGAATGGTGATGAGTCAAGGTGTTGACGTCTGCAGAGGGCGCGGGCGGTAGATACACACCATCTAATGGAAGTGTAATCTGGGTCGAGGGGCTTTGGTTAAACCAATCGATACACTTTCTCAGGCCCTAGGTGGAAGAAATCAGTCAAACATTATCAGGCTAGGGCTGGGTCTCCTCTTTCAGGGGCCCTTGGCCCCTAAATCAACATTACCACGAGGCCAAGACCAGCCCCAATCCAACACCATTAAGGCAGAAGGGTTTCGAAAATCACAACACCTTTCAACACTGAGTGATATATTACATTTCTTAGTCAAAAAACAAGGTCGTAATACAAAGAGAACAAATTCATACTAAGAACTCTTCAAAAAGGAGCAGGTGCAGTCCCTATAATAGTAGAAAGTTTGTATTCGAAAGATATTGCTCTAATACACACACAAGGCAAGAAAAAAAGACTTCTCTAGGTAACAGCAGCAGACTGAGGTGATTCTTTGTCCTTGATGATACCCTTTAAGTGAGTAGAAAGAATACTTGAGAAATATTTGTAGTCATAAACTAGTAGGCTCCACGTAATTGAGATGCTCCCCCTCTATACCTAAGGAAAAGGGAGGCCCGTTTTTTATAAGAACTTATTAAATAATAATATATAGAGCGTATAGCTCCGTAGAAAAGATGGTTAAAGACCCAAACTAGTAATAAGGTTTGGGTAATCAATTGGATCAGCTATATCAGAGAGCTAGATATTACGGAGAATGCTTTACAACAAGCTTTTTATAGTTTTAACACTGAAAGGCTGTTGAGGAACCCAAACTGTATTAGTTCTGGGTTTTTAATCGGTAATCAGCTAGCTACTGATTTCAGACTGTTAAGGGACCTAAATGATATTTGAGGTTTGAGTAATTAATTGGTCTACTTAAATCAGTAAGGTACAGAGAATACTTAAATCATAGAAACAGACAAGCTTTTAATAGAGTCCGTTCTAGTTTCACCACAGAGAAGCCTGTTGAGGCACCCAAACCTAATAATACAGTGGTATCGATCTTCGTCTAATAGGCCATTAAAAGACATGCACGGGCTGGATAGTCTGAGGGTATAATAGGCCTACTCTAGCTGGGTTCTGATCTGATTAAAACAACGGCTTTTCTTCTCGATGAAGCCAAGACCCAAGACCCACAGGGATAAATCTTTAGATTTGTCAAACGAGTCAAAATTAAATAGAATAAACCAGTGTTAAACCTCTAGAAATATAAACGAAAATAAACAATGTCAAGTCAAACAACAAACTTTCATAAATCAAGAGCTGTTAACAAATAATTCGACTTCAAAGTAAAACTGTAATAAATATTTGTTATACAGCAAATGATGGAACCATACGGATTGGGTCAGTATTGTTTCAGTAATAACGTATTTATCTTACAAAATAGGAATAGAGAAAGCAAATATATATTCAATTCTAATGATGTGAAATGGAGAAATTTCTCCGACCACGAGAATATTCTCCAACGCTTGAAAAAATGAGTATATTCAAACATTTTCTTTTATTTGCTTTATTATATATAATTTGACAATCAAAATATTTTATTTTTGTTATTATATTATAGCACTTATAATATTGAATAGAACTACATATTTCTATTTTATTTTGCATGTGTTATAAAAATAAAGTATTGCTAAAGTGTTGAGCCTACTAAACCCACAGAGCACAACGATAAATGATTGAATCGAAATTCTTTATCATTTTAATCGTTCTTTCTAGTTTTTTGCTTTTTTAACCGTTTTGATAAAGGTATTCATTTATAATACTTATATGATAAAAGTTGTTTAATTGGTTACTAATTTTAACAAAATACGAACTATTATAAGAATGAAAAATAGTAAGGCGTAATTGCTAACATTATAGATAATGAATTTTAAGATTTATTTAAGAGCTTTTTACTGCTTGTAACTTGTTACTTTATTTTAAATAAAGTTTAATAATTTCATCAACATATCAAAGACAAATACATCTCAAACAACAACACTAACACAGCTATATCAGAACACGCACACAACACTAAACACAAATTAGACACAGATAAATATAATATTTTATCTACGACTTACACTGTAAGTAGACTACATTGCTAATAACAGCGGTGTTACTTCCCTCCCTTGGGAGTAAAAAACAATCATACCAACTTAAAAGGTATTTTTTTTTAGGTAATTTTAAGTATTATGTTGGTAGTAATTTTTTTTTAGCGGTTTTGTTTACTAATTTTTAGGGAAGGTTACTTTAGGTTATCATACAAAGTCTTTAAATTAAATACAAACTAAAAGTAATTAAACTCAATAATTAAAATCAAGTTAAACCTTGAACAATTGTGGGAAAAGATCGCGGACTTACAAGAAGAGATACTGGACCTCCCACTGAATGATAGGCTGTTGGCACAGGATGAGAAAGATTTTATTCTAATAGAAGAATCGAACTTCAAAGGAAGGGCAGCGTTAATAAAATTTATAAAGGAACACAAAAAGTCTAGCAGGACTAGTTTGGTAGTTGGTAAAGTTGAGGGCATTCTTTTACTTTGTTACCCACCATTAATTTATTTATTTTTTATTCATTATTAAATCCAAGTGAAATATTCTTTTGTTCAAAATTTATTGGATTACAATTACAGGTTACTTTGCCTAACTAGATAGTTAGACTAACGGATATTGTCATTTCTATTTACAGAAGTGTGATGTTCCTTTGTCCCAAGGAAATATTTGAACATTCCCCATTTAAGATTGTCAATTAATTTTAAAAAAAATCAAACACAATAATAT